>JANHFL010004395.1:64256-77895 GCA_032468155.1 Oxyrhabdium leporinum
AGAGGATTAAGTGAAGTATGCCGTATTTTTCTGGGTGTCACATCACATGTCCAAAATATTCTAACTTTCACTTTTTTATGGTTTTGATGATTTCCCTTGGCTTTCCCAGGCTTATTACCTCATTTCTGATTTTGTCAACCCAACGTATATGTAACAGCCGCCTGTAAATCCCCATTTCAAATGCTTCTAGTCTCTTCAAGTGGCTTTCTGTCAGAGACCAACTCTCCACTCAGTAGAACAGGATAGAAAAGATGTAATATCTGACAAGCCTGATTTTCAATCTTAGACATATGTCGTGACTACAGAAGACTGAATGATGACTGAAACCTTCTTTCTCCTATTCTGCAGATTTACAATTAAACGCAGAGGCTTTATTCTGGGAAAGGAAAGATAAGAGGCGGCTATGTTTACACATCATGCTAAGCTAGGAAGTTTTAGCTGCACTTTGTTAAATAAACAAAGCTATGTTTTAATACAATGTGTAAAGCCAGCTACAAATTCCACAGTGAACCATGGAGACCAAATGTGCTATGTAATGAGCTTAATTGTTGCTACTTTTCCAAACCAGTCAATCTAAAGTTCTAAAACCAGCTGTAAATAAAAGTATTTCAGAACTTATGCTTTCTTTCCTTTCTCCACCCCATATGGAAGATTTTTTTTTAAAGGCCCTGTGATACAGTCCAGAAGTAGACATATACAGCATAGGTGATGATTTTCCTAGTTCTCTTCCCATGAGGACTAGAAACATGTAAGTTTAAGGATCAGAGGTTTATGCCTTTTTCACTCACCTCAGTGAAATGCCTTTTGGAAAGCTTGGTTCTTTTTTAGCTTCCATGAACTTTTAAGACTAAATTCGCTAATCCCCACAGTTTCTGATAGTAGAATGGTTACAACCTTTAGTAGATAATCAGGGTTTATTATTAGTTATTTTAGTATCCTTTGTTGACTATAGTAATGTATATATTGTAATATTCATAGTAAGGTTAGATCTGGTGTTAAAAGTATGCAATCACCAAAAGCAGATGTTTTTATCTAATTTTCAAAGATGCTTCCCACTTGATAGCCAGGTAAACATATTCCTTCTAGTCAAGTTACACATGTTAAAGCTGGATCTGAATTTCATAAAGATTGCTGTCTCATTTCAGATGTTACATACATTTTCAGGGATATAGAAGTGCTTGTGCCTTCCCCTGTTACAGTGATCTCTGTGTATATGTGTGTGCCTTTTACCATATACCTGCTCAAAATCTTTCCCCCAGTAAGGCAACAACATTAGATTTCAAAAACAAGTTAAAGCTTGCAAACAGGAGATGCAAGAAAAGTTAGTGAATTGTTGTGTTATGCATTAAAGAAAAAAAACCACCATTTCTTTCTAAGTATCTGAGAGTAGTAAACAGTTCGTTTTCCTCTCTTAAGGATTGAGTTTAATGTTTCTTTATTTATATTGTCCCAAAAATGACTTTTTATTCTTATAAAATGATGTTTTTATGTCCGTTGTCTCTAAAATGACTTTTTCAAGAGGGGGGAAATCGTATTCTAAGCATTGACTTAAATATAGTGATAGCTTTTTCCCCTACTAAACTGGAGAATTTCCATTCCGAATGAAATGGAATACATTCTGTATAACGTATTATTGTTTTTTAGGAATTTAAGGAAAGAGAGGTAACTCTAAAAGTGGAAAGGAGGAAAGAAAACTAGAATATGTCAGATTGCATATAATAATCACTTTTCTTTAGATCTTTATTAATTTGTACAAACAATGAAGTAGACTTTATTGCTTTATTTAAAAATCTTCCATGCCATATTTTTTCTAAGCTGATTTCAATTAATGAAACAATTTACCCTTATTTCTTTTTTGATTACAGGGATGGTTTAAAGCTTGAAACTGAAATACTGGATGGAAAACCTAGACTAATAGTGGCTCCTTGTGGTATGATTACTCTTATATATAAAATTAGTCCATATTAATGATCACCAGCAGTTTTTTGTTTGCTTCTTTTTTAAAAAGCCTTCGATTTTTAAATACCTTAATCAGATATATTCTAATTGTTTGGATTATTTTTCTCTGATTACTTCAATTCTCCTACAGATGTCTGGACTTCAGTTCCCCAAATTCTTAACAATCACCACACTGATAGAAGAGAATATTTGTACCATAGCTCAAGGTTGAACTGTGGGATCTTTGGTACTCTCTGAGTTTAGTGGCTTTCTTGCATATGTTTCATTATCAGTTGTTACCTACTTTGGTAATGAAGTTTGCAAGAAAACCACCAAGCTCGGAGGGCACCAAGGATCCCACAACACCATATATACTCATTGTGTAGGTACCAGAAGTGGATTTTTTAAAATCTTATCTATTTGGAATGTGCATGCTGGGGATATGGGTGTGGAAAAAAAGAATATGTGTATATGTGTGTACATATGTACTGTGTTTCTCCAAAAAGAAGGCCGGGTCTTACTTTCTTTTGACCCCTGAAAAAACGGCTAGGCCTTCTTTTTGGAGGGTTCTAATTATTGACTCACCTCGTGGTGGTGGCACCGACAGCCCCACCCAGCAGGAAACCGCTGCTGGTCCTTCTTCTTCTGTGCCTGCTTGCCGCCACTCGCACGCATCACCCTGTCCTCCATTTCGCCTTCAGATGCCTGCCGGAAGGCATCTGCAACCAATAACAGAGCTCCGGATTGATCCGGAGATCTATTATCAGCTGCACAGGGCTTTCTGGAAGGCATCTGCAACTGATAACAGAGCTCCGGATTGTCTGGAGCTCTATTATCGACTGTTGAGGGCTTTCCAGAAGCCCTGGCAGCGAAACGGAGGCTGAGGTGCCTTGTGCTTCCATCCAGAACCCATTTCACAGCTGCAGAGGTCTTTTTGGAAGACTGATGGTGAAATAGAGGCCGGGGGTGACGTGTGCCAGCAGCAGCAAGCGGCTGCTGAAGAAGCAGACGCAGAAGAAAACAAGGCAGGTTTTGGGGTGTGCAAGGCCTAGTAAGTAGGCAGCTCCACACACACCCACATCCCCACCCTACCTTATTTCTTACCTGTGCACCTTGCCCCACCCCCTGCCTCCCGGGGTGGACAGGGTCTTAATTAGGGCTAGTTTTGTGGGTGGGGCTTAATTTGATCACATGCGCTCAAAAACATGATAGGGCCTCTTTTCAAGGTGGGTCGTCTTTTTGGAGAAACATGGTATGTTCTGATGAAAGGGTTGATATGTCTTAAGGGCTCAATTATGGTTTGATTTTGACATAAATTATATATAGGCCTGTTCTGTTACTAGAAATGTCTCTGAAAAACTAGGAATATTCTCTTTTCAAATTGTTTTATCTCCTAATAACTATAAGGACTGTGATTTACAGAAATTTAGGAACAGAAGCTTCATATTTCCCCTTATGTATGATTGGGATTAAATGTAAATCCTTTTATTTTTAAAAAAATGGGGGCTGCCCCACTTCCTTTCTCTTTAATTGGCCGTAAATGTGAGCATGTTTTCACTTTAGTGAATAGTCTTAAGAATAAATAACCTGTAATTGAGTAATAGGGTATTTGATACATATAGCATACAAGTAGTCTTCAACTTATGACTATAATGAACCCTGCCCATTATAGTTGTAAGTCATGATGGTTGTAAAGTGTGTCATCACACGACAAACCCAATGTTATTACCTTTTTTGTGGTGGTTATTAAGCAAATGATCATGATTGGTAAATGAATCTGCTGTTGTTCAGTGAACACTGTGTCATTAAGAGAACTCATTGTTCGCTATGGGGCTTTTTTTGCCAAAAACTAGAAGTAAACACCAGTTTTTAGCAAAATGTCATAAACTGGGAGTCGTGTGACTGTGAGACATTGCAGATAGCATTGTAAATGCTATCATGAAACCACAGGGAGGCGTTCATAAGAAATATGGAATCGAGTTATACAGCAAGTACCTTTTTGGGGAGGGCTCTGTCAGAACCTCAACATTTACAAGCCAAGGATTATCTGTATTTATGGATGGAAGAATATGCTTCATATTCACTTATTTCTAGCCACCTTAGTGTCACTGGGATTTTGCCAGCCAAGTTGAGAATGTAAGTTAAAATTATCCTGGACCTTATTCTAATGCGCTTTTTTCCCCCTCTTTCACAGTAAGTAAGTTGAAACCAGGCATAAGGGTAAGTCTTAAATCTTGCTTATAATGTTGAAGGTGTGAAATCATTCCGTTTAATTGCTTTGATTGCAAAATAAATTGTTGCTACATGTATTGAAATTTCATTTTACTAAGGAAGTTTGTAATTTAAGAAAAACTGGTCAGCAACCTGTTAAATCTCATTTTTGTCCTTAAAGCCCTAAAAGATTTGAACCCGTACTTTCTTAAGATCTGTATTTTCTTATAAAAATGCAACTGGCTACAATCTTCCTTAATTCCTTGGATTTTCCAGGCAAGATGTAGGATTTAGTTATCGCTTCAGGAACTTTCTATCCAATGATTTTTTTCAGTTCCTTTCGTTTAAAGGTGTAAGGGGTTTTTTAATATATTAAAATGGGTTATGTTCTCTGAAGAACAAGAATATAAATACCTTACATATATTCAGTTTTCGGTTTTGAAATGTATATTAAACATCCATGGAGGATTGGGTAAGGTAGGCGAAAAGCTATCGTGTTTTTTACTTACACATACACACCTTGTCTGTCTGTCTCTCTGTCTATCATCTATCTATCTCTATCTCATTATGTACTGGCACTTCAAAAAGTATAGATTTTTTTTTTTTTAAGAGGTTGAGGTAGGAAACTTATTTTCATTAAATTTATTTTGCAAACACCCTGTTTTCTTTAGTTGGGGAACTAAAACATTTGTACAGCTTAAAACAAATTCCTGGAGGAAGTAATAATAGTAGTCTCTGTTCCATAGATATGTAATAAAAACAAGATTTTAAAATACACGACGAGATCGAAACCAAATGGGCATATTCTGAAATCAGTTCAAACATCCTGTGAGAAGAATGAATGTTTAACAAAACAGAAAACCGGATCAAGACTTTCAGTGACCAAAGGTAGTAAACATCCTGAAACTGTGATGTTTAACAAGGATTTATCAAAAGGACCCTGTAATAAAGATGATGCTTTTATAATCCAAAAAGACAATACAACTTCGAAGCCAGATAATGTCAGAAATTCAGTTAAGAAACCTTTGGCATCCAACAAGAAATTTAAAAAGCATTCTCTTTCTGTTGAGGATCTAAGGGACAATTTGGTATGTTTAACACAAGAGCAGCTGGAGCAGATTTTAATGGCAGTAAAAGAAGGAACCCAAGGAGCCACTCAGATTCTGGATGAAAAGAAAGGAGGTACAAGTAAGATATTTTTTTTTTACCCAATTTATGGGCGTTGTTCCTGGGGAGAGGAAAAGTAAGAAAACACATTCATACCTTCATCTTAGCATTGCAAATCAAGAGAGACAAAGCAAAACAAACAAAAAAGAGCTCTTTATAAATGTGCATGGCAAATTAATTTCTTTCAAATACCTTACAGTGACATTTGCTGAATTAATTAACAAGGTTCATTAAGTTCTGTTATGCTGCAAGAGTAAAAATACTGACTTCAATTGCTAACATGTATTCACCAATGATACGGCTTACATAGCTATAATTAATTCCTCCTAGTTCTTTTATTTATCACAAGGTAGGCATTCTTTCTCTGCAAGGGCCCACATTTTAACAAATAGTAATATTGCATGACTCTGCAATACTAAACACTTTGGCCTCTTTTTCATTTTGGTGAATTTTAGATTACGTGGGTTTACAAAATTAGAGGTTTGATATACCAATTTTAAGGTCTCAATCATTAAATCACACTGTCTCAAATTGCCATTTTGTTGTTAAGTTTGTTGTTAAATTTTAGCAATAGCCATAGGCATCACACAAATAAGTCATGGCAGAAGGCAGCGTGCAGTTCTCCTCCTCTGATTTAACAAGAAGATTTCAGTTGCCAAACAGCTGTGATATTTTACTCTGTATGGTTTTTAGATTGTTTTGATGTGTGACCCTTTGTAAACTGATTCAAGATGCTTTTTATAATAAGTAGAATAAAATATTACCACAATAATAACAAAAAAACTTTATGCATACCGATGGAAACCATAATATTCAAAAATGCTTTTGGAAAAGTGTCTTCAACAATGGCTAGGGTCTGAAGCATCTTGGCTTCTTCCAATCTGAAGTGCTGCACAGTTGTTCTGAGTATTTTGGAAAAGTTTATTCGCATTTCATTCACAAATTGGTCACAATTTTAATTGTAAGCATATAATCCATTAGGAGAACTAAAGAAAAGGATGGTGCAATTTTAAAGCTTCTGTTACTACTTTATTGCAGCAAAAACAAGGAGGAATCTGCTTCTGCTGCTGAACTAACATTAAATCCTTTTTTTTCCATTCAGACACCAAAACTCTTGATGATCTGACTTCAGAAGAACATGTAATGGGATTGCTTCAGAAAGTTGGTGATGCTCCATCTCTTTCAAGTGAAAGTAGTTTCTGTTCAAAAAAAACCCAAGGATTATCTAAACATGCTGAACAGAAAATAATAATGTACGTACATCTTACCAGTCAAAAATCCAGATTAGTTTAAATTTTGCTTTGGGATGCTCTTGAAAAAAAAAGTTCATTAGCATCAGGATGAAAAGAGAAGAGACTCTTGTGTACTGTATATTAGGGTAGATACCTCTCCACTACTGAGTCAGTAGGCGCATTGGACATTTTGAGGGCACATTGTGCATGCTCTCAGAAAGTGGCTGCCACGTGGGACTTCATAGGATTTCTTTCTTTCTTTCTTTCTCTCTCTCCCCCTCCCTCCCTCCCTGCCTCTTTTTCTGGGCAAACAAGCGAAGCCCCATCAAAGGGATGGAAGCAGCACATGAAACCACTGATCCATGGAAAAACCTCTGTCCACAGAACTGGTCCCTGATGCCCAAAAGGTTGGGGACCACTGTCCTATGCCATAAACAAATCAGTATATTGTGAGTACTGTGGGTTAACCATACCACCGTAGCTCTGTTTATATATCATAGTAAGATCAGTTTCAATTTAACATGACAGAAACAAGTCTAGTGTTTTGGGGCACTTACACTATCGCCATCCTGCCATATCAGCTTTAGTTAAATATACTCTTTCTTTCCTAATCATCTAGAGCTTTCTATCTGCTTAGTTTCAGTAAGCCAGTTTCAGGATTTACAATGTGTAAATGGCTTATTTGCAACAGAATAGCAATGGTAGTAATTACTTTTTCATTAAAGCATAGCTAAGTAAGTGCAAAAGCTTCCATATCCTTCCATAGGAAAAGAAAAAGAGACAGAGAACACGTAGTCTCAGGAGGCAGCTGGATGGGTTTCTATTTGTGTATGTTGTACTCAATTATAATACATAAACTGCTTAGTGTGGAGTGAACCCTAGAGTGCTTCATGTACTTAGGTTATCCAGAGCAAACGTGCTTCATGTACTTAGGTTATCCAGTGCAAACAAAAACAAACAATGGTTTAATTTGTCAATTTAATTTGTTAATGTAATTTTTAAGTCAATGTTTAATTTATTTAAGGAATGCCTTTAGAATGCAAATATAGTGAAGAGGGCCTTTCGTCCTTGCCAGAATCAATTGTGTTGTTTAGTAAAATTGTAACGAGCAGAATGCTTGGACTTCTTTCTGGTCCTAGTAGTATAATATAATGTATGGTTTTCTAAGTCATATTTATTTTAATATTAGTGGGTATGTAAAAGTGTGTTAAATTTTCTTCACCAGGAATTCATGGAAGCCGGCTGACATGTTTAGTACTCTGGGAGAACGAGAGTCAGATAAAACCTTGTTAGATGCTAAGAAATCTCAGTGGAAGAAAGAACTAGGTACTGTGTAATTTGCTGTATTTCTATATTATGCAGTTGATAATTGATTAGTATTTAACCTTAAATATTTTGTTTCTGAATTGACAGGTGTGTTACTTCTGGTTTTGATCCTAGTAGTATACTCTTGTTCTAATGGTACTGATTTCATTTATCAGTGTTTAAATATTTGGATATTCAATCTTTTTCATTATTTTTAGTCTTAATAAATATAGAAATCAAATAACAATTATCTAAAATTCATGCATCATTTACAAGTCTTTTTTCCTTATAATGCTTTTTAATTAGATAGAAAAGATGTAGTGGGCTGGTTTCTAGCTTTACTTATTTCTGTTCCAGATGTGGCATCTGTTGTAATAATAAAGACCGTCCCAGTCAGTTCTGGCACATCTTGCCTGGTGTGCTGCAACTGCAACCAAATCCTCACCCTATTCTATGCCAATGAGAGAGATAAAATGGCACCAGCACATATGTTTTTAGATTAGAAGAAAGCGTGTCAGTTAGGTTTTGTTTGCAGATTTTATTTATTTAGAGTTTAGAGGGTTTGTGTACTAGAACTGGTTTTGAGGATTGTTGGTTGCTAGGGCTTACTGTTTGTGAGGCTTTGAATTGTGTTCTGAAGGATTACTGAAATGAAGGAACAGAGTCTGGAAGATAAGGAAATGCTGGCTGTGAGCCCTATTTTATTGCACCCTGGTACTGTAGAGGATTGAAACACCATAGGAGTTGCATTGATCTGGTCAAAGCTGGTTGCCTTGAAGGTGCTTGTATCAATGGATACTATCTTTTGGACCCCACCTTGGAATATAGCAAGAGGTGAAAGGAAAATGGCAAGGCAGTGATTTTTCATCAGGAAGTCAAAGTGGTTGATGGAAAACAGTGAAAGCTTTATGATAAAATGGCCAGAGAAACATGGCAGAAAAGGACTTGTTAAAAGGTGGTTAGTCCACAAGATCATCTATATATAGTGTTGTCTGAATGAGATGCAACATTATGAATGGCTTTGTTCATTGAGATTATTGCAACTTTGAATATGGTTCATTGCACAATCAGCCAGATGTTCAGATGGATTTAGCATTTTTGTCCATCTGTCAAGTCCTCCCCAAGCACCTGGGATAGCAGAAGTGATGTTCAATGGTGTTAGAGGTATCATCACCGAATGTAAGCAATTGACTGATGGGTGATTTTTGTCAATGCCAGTGTACCCAAGTGGTGTTCCAGTAGTTTTGGGATTGCACCCAAGACGCTTATTATTATTATTGGTACTAAATAAAGTATATTGTTGGCTATGCTGTTCTTATAAGCAGTTTTGACTGAATTGGTAAAAAAAGTTATAAGAAATCTGTAATCTAGAGACTACCTGGCCCTCATCCAGTAAATCACACAAGGATAAAAAGAAATGGAGAGATATAGTGAATGATTGATATAAATTAGATTTAGCTGTATTTCCTTTCCTCTTTTCTTTTCTTTTCCATATCTCATGTTTTAATTTATTTGGCTTACTGCTTCTTACTCCTGTATCCTGAAAAAGAATGGAGTGATTCTTATTTTTCACATAAGTAGAAAAAAGATTGATACTTCCCTTGTTTAGACTTTAATTGAATTGAGTGATTGTATGTGATCCCTGTTAACTGATTAAAAATTCTCCATTTTCCATTTCCTGAGAGAGAAAGCAAATAACTTCCCAATGAACTTATAAACAATAAAATAAAATAAAATCAGATTAAAATGTATTCTTAAATTCCATCTGTGGTGCAGTTGAAGAAATTAATTTATTATTAACTGAAACTTCTATTGAATGTGTTACTTCTAGCTCCTCTTTATTGAACTAAGCCATTTAAAATTATGACTTAAGAAATGGATTTGTTTCACAACAAATGACAATGTAACCAGAGTTTAGGACTTGAGTGTAGTCTAAATTACATGTGATGTTAATAAAGAATGTTAAGAGAAAGCTCAAGTCATGTTGTGGTGACACTAGAAAGACATGGAAGAAGGGTGATATATACAAAGCCAAGGACATTTCTAATCTCACATCTAGCATGATCAACCATTATTTAATGAATGCAGCTGATGAGCGATTACAATGATTATTTCTGTCTTTAAAGACGAACAGGTAGCTTTAAAGAAGAAACTAAAAGAAACTTTGGAAGCAGAGTCCAGATTCCACCAGCGGCAGGCAATTGATACAGTGAAAAGATGCTTAGAAAAAGGACAAAAGGTAAAAAAAAAAACATGTTTACTGTATCCACTGCTTGTAAGAAAAATGCTTATATCTATACTTCTGTCTCTACTGTATGCTGTTAAATAGAATAGATGCTTCCATTTAACTTGGCATTTATTTATTTTTTGCTATTGGACATAAGGCATTATCACAACCTGAGGAAGTTGTTTCCCAAGCTTTCCTAAAATTAGGTATGATGCATAATATAGGAGGTAGCTGATATTATTTTGTTGGTGAAATTAATTACATAATACAGGATCGCTTATAATGTTGTATTTGGTTTTAACATTCCTCTTAATGTATAATGTTTGAATTCACCAAGATACCTTGTTATAGATGACGTCATCAGACAACTTGACTCCTGCAGCAGAAGATCTCCATAGTCACAGAACTTCAACCGCTGAGCCTAGTGAAACTTCTCCCAGCGTGTCCAGTGGTCAAACTGAGCAGTTCTCTAGTTTCAGTTCTCCTGATTTGCCGGCTGCTATCCGAACAGCATTTGTGCTAGGGGTAAGAATGGATTTCTGAACATTGTTCTATATTTTTTTTTAAAAATATTCATGGAATGCCTTTCTTTGGCAGTTTCTAAGAGATTGGTTTATGGGATGTCACTTGGAGTAGCCTTGATATACTTTTAAGGCAAATTTATGAATGCACTTCAGGCCATACTTTGCATGGGTACTAATTTGGTTACAGTTAAAGGATGTGCAGAAAATGAAAAAATGCAATTTAACTGCTCCTGATATTGCTTTTATCAGTGGAAGGGGATGGGCCAGTTCCGTGTGCATCCACACTGCATCTTCCAATTCTGTTTCAGAAGATTGAGAGACATTTAGAGAAGACTTGGGAGTGACAAAATCCTATAGGAAAATGAAGAGAAAATCCTATGACATTAACAAACTTTTACTTGTTTCAGGTTGATTTCATTCATTGTTCTTTTCATTCACTACGCTTGCCAAAAATTTGTCAGGGTTCCAAGTAATATACCCATAGCAAACAGAACTCTGAGGCAGATAGGTTCCTCAAATAATAGTGTTATTGGCCATATATTGGCACAGGCAGTTGAAAACCACGGGAACATTCATAGTCGTTTACACTTAATTAAAAGTAAAGGTTTTTCCCCTTCCCCAAACAATCAGTCACATGGTCAAATCAAGGTGCCGTCCGGTTGCCTGGTAACTTCACCCGTCCTCTGTCCGACCACCTGTGGAAATGTTATTGGTTCCGAGGAGAAAGTATTTTGTTTTCGCTACAAAACCCCAAATATCTCTATTCCCCCCTCCCTATCCCTCAACTCCAGTGTGGGAACACTGAAGCCTCAAAATGGCCTCAGTCAGGTCAGCTTCAGGGTTGACAAAATTATCTCTAACTTGATTTTATTATAAATGGTCAAGATGTAAGTTACTAAATGTATGTAACATTTCAAACCATATATATATATGCATCAAAAACAACTCTTTGCTTATTTTGTGTCGTAAAGTTCCTGTACCTATATAGGTTATTCAGATATATAAGAATGTATGTCAAAAATGATAGATATAAACACAGATATATAGGTAGTCTTCAACGTATAACCACAATTGGGACTAGCCATAAGTTAGGGTTGCTAAACAAATGGTTGTAAGTCGAGGACTACCTATATACTCAAAACATGCAATAATTATAATTAAATTAAATTCAAGTTTAAAATTAAAATGTCCCCACCTAATCGGTATCTCAAGCTCCAAATATTTGATAGCTCAGCAAGGATTTTAATGCAACTGTCTTGAGGAAATAAGTAGTTCAAAGACAAGAGGTGTCAGTACCTTAAATTGCAGTCAGAAATAATTTCATTACCCACAATATGTAGGGCAAAGGCTAAAGATTAAAGTCAAATTGGATAAACTGAATTTATTTAACTTTCTCCTTTTTTATGTACATGTATGTTTACCTATTGACAAAAGTAAAGGGGTAACAAAAATAACCAGTGTTCTCCTTTTAGGAAGCAACACCAATAGAGCATCCTTTTAGTGCTGTGAAACGTGAGCAACAGAAAAAATGGCTTGAAGAGCTTGATAAGCAAAAGGAAGCTGACAAGCTGCGAAAAATGGAAGAAAAATGTAATTTTTTGAAGGTAGTCACGGTTATAAAGGCCACTTTAAATAAGGAAAATTTGAAGGTCTAATAAAAACATTTATCCAGCTGTTTTCTTAGGAAACAGAATTATAGCAACGGAAGTACAAAACGTGCATGTTGAAATTGCCTAGGGAAAATAAAGATTCCAGTTAGCATGCAGAATTTGAATACTGGCTACTCAAGTTTAAGAATCCTCAAACTAAATGGTCCAATGAAATCTACAAATGCTTCTCAACAATTTATCAACATATCAAACGTGGTGTTTTGTGAGAAAGAGCTACAGTTTGTTTAATTACATATCTTTCCAAATTCCCCTCTGCTGATAGCTCAGTAATGAATATTTTTTATATCTGTGTCCTGTAACAAGAATATACAGCCCTAAGGAAAAAGAGAAAAGTGGAAATATAAAAGACTGTTTGGAAGAAATTGGCACGAGCCATATGAAAAGTCGCAGTGTGTTAGTGGCATGTTATCAAAACAGTTTCCCTAGATTGAGCGTTCAGTCCCATTCAAGATGGGATGCATATTTCTATGGCCCTGTTTAATATCCGCTGTAGAGATTCAGATCTCTTGCCCGTAATCTCAGCATCTTCTTGACTGGCGTTTTGCCACCACTTCAGATACCTCCAAACTTATGAAACAACTGATAAGTGAAAGTCTCCAGTGGCACTTCTGAAATCTATCAAATTTTAGATTTGTGGGGTCCTGGCTTGGTCTCCCTATTTATCTATATTGATCAGTCCTTGCGGGTGCCTAAAGAATAGGGCTCATCCCTAATAGTCCAAAATTTAAGGAAGTTTATAAGCTTCTATTTAAAAAAGCTAAGCCCCTTGTTCTGTGCTTCTGTTGTGTCCCTAACACTTTTGTTTGAGCTTCATAAAAGAAAATATGGACATATATTTAAATATTATTTTCTTTGAATTTATTTAGGGTGAAGAGCATGACAAATGGACAATACATTTTGATTCTTTCAAGAATCATATGAATTCGTTTACACAATATCCTTTAAATACAACATATCAAAAGACTCCTGAGGCTGTACATCTCTCCCCTGACCATACAGCTTGTTCATCTTCAGCCTTGTCTTGTCTCACACCTACAGAGATAGAGATTCCAGGAAAAGCAGTTGGAAACTGTATTTCAGAACCAAATCAAAAAGCCAGGTGATTGCTAAACTTTTTCTTCCAGGTTGCAACCGGGCATTAATCGGCATAACCTATGTAACTGTTCTTTCAATAAATTAATTTTACTTGTACTTGCAACTCTTATTTATGTGCATTATGAGCCATAGTGGTACAGTGGTTAGGGTGCAGCACTGCAGGCTACTTCTGCTGACTGCGGGCTGCCTGCAGTTTGGCAGTTCGAATCTCACCAGGCTCAAGGCTGACTCAGCCTTCCATCCTTCTGAGGTGGGTAAAATGAGGACCCA
>JANHFL010004396.1:9346-22981 GCA_032468155.1 Oxyrhabdium leporinum
CTCATTTTACCTACCTCGGAAGGATGGAAGGCTGAGTCAACCTTGAGCCTAGTGGGATTTGAACCGCTAGATTGAAACAGCAGAAGTGGCCTGCAGTTCAACACTCTAACCACTGCGCCACCTAGGATATATTGCTATATCCTTTTCAAGGATAACTATAATTTCTTGGATCCTCTCTGTCCATTTGTCCATGATGATCTAAATCTAGTTTCTCAAGCATTCCAAGCGTTATTGCTATATGTTCTGTTTTATTTGGCACTGAACAAAATAAATACATAATCTATCATCATGTGCATTTGAATAGCACCCCTCTGATTCTCCACTATCCTTATTGCTTCAAGAGTGATTTAAACATTTAGCTTCAAATTAACTAGTCCAGCATTCTTTCTTTCAGCTATGGGTAACCATATGGCAAAGTTACCCGTTGCACACATTACAGAGGATAGATCTCTGTTCCCAAAAATCTAGTTCCAGAATTGTACTGCTCCTAAACAGATGTGTACAGATTACTTAATGATGAATTGAATATGTCTTGGGTCATTCTTTATCTGTAATTAATAAATAATTGCATAAGTGTAATATTTCTTTAAAAAAATATTGAGTTATAGAGTATTATAAAATACAAAATACAAGGTAAAAGAAGAGCATTGAGGGGGGAGGGGAAGAGAAGTGAAGAAAGATGGGGGAAAGAAAAAGAAGCATTGATATAATATTTATTTGTAATATATTTATACGTAATATTTCTTCAATTATGGACTTTTTAATTAAACAGAGTCTCAATTGGCTTATAAATATTGCACTGAATGGTTTTTCAAATTTCTCAGCACTTTCCAATCAGGAATACAATTTAATTTGCCAACTTAATCCTAATTTGCTGTTAAGTCTGAAGATGAATATGTCATCCTATATCAAAGAAAACAGTTTACCATTTCAGAGTTAAAACAGATGTCATGATTTAGATGCAGCAGATATATTATATGACTTTCCAGTACCCTCAGCCTGTAGATATCTTAAAGAAAATAAGACATCTTGGACTAATAAAATATCTCCATCACTACTGCAGCTGTTCTTTTACAGTTCATGGGCAATCTGTATTCATTGTAATAGTCCCCATTATGCAACATAATCTATAAATCCACGTATCTCATAAGAAGAAATTATCTCTGATAATTAGATTTGTATTACAAATCTAATTCTAGCAGAATTGAGGTAATCTAAGGAAGTAGCTTTCTTTTTTTATATGTAATTGTATGATATATAATTTTTTTACCAACAATAGTAAGAGCTAATGAAAATTAAAGTATAATAAAAAGGAGAAAGAAAAGAGATGAAAGAAAAAGCTAAAAAGGCAAAAAGAAAAATTTAAGTAGACAAAAAGAAATGATATAAAGGACTGGCTTCTGATCTTTTTTTATATATATTTTTATATATAGCAAATATAGGTACAATCATATTTTAACCTTTCATTCTCTAAAGTCATATCATGATTGTCTTCTTTCTATCTACCCTGCCTAATCATGAAAACCATAAATCACAACTTCATTCCCCCCCCCCTTTTTACTCAAAAAGTGGGTAAGGGATTTCCAATCATCAAACAAAGGTAGATATTGTCTTTTCTCTAATCAAACAAGTCAATTTAACCTTCAGCAAGTTGTGTCACCTTCACCAACCATTCCTCCATTGTGCCATATAATTGTCACATACCAGGGAAATCAGGAGATCCAGGCAGTTCATATGGGTATATAGATGTATTGCAAGTTTAAACTCTACAAGAATCTGAACAACTAATGGTTAAAGAAATGTTGCAATAAATAAGGAATTCAAGGAATTCTGTTTTCCAGCTTTTTTACCCATCCACAAAGTATGATAAAAGGGTCATCTTCTTTTTCACATTTCCCAAAAAAATTGAAGTACTTTTATACATGCTAGATATTTTTTCTAATGTCATATATAATTGGTACAACATTTTATTAAAAAAAAAATCTTTAAGAATATAACAGTGAGATACTTGGTTTCCATATGGTTTCATTTATGTATCAAACTTATATACTACCTGTCTTGCCAGAGGTAACATTAGCCAACTTATAGACATTGGATAAAATTCAGAATAAAATATTAAAGCAATAAAGATCTTAAATTTAAAAATTCAATTAAAATAAAAGTAAGCTAGATAGAGAGGGAAGGTGCAAAGTTACAGAAAGGAGGTAGAATTGCTCACAGCTTCACAGTGGTGGACGACTATAATATCTTTACGACCTGTGGACTTCAACTCCCAGAATTCCTGAGCCAACCTCTCAGGGATTCTGGGAGTTGATGTCCACAGGTCATAAAGATGCCAAAGTTCCCACTCCTACTCTACAACATTAGCCACCTCCAACTTGCCACACCTTCCTTTATGAGCTCTTCTTTGCATAAGTGACAACATTGCTTCAGGTTGTGGGAGCTAATCACAGATTCCAACTTCTTTACACCGTGGTTTTCAGACTATAATCCTGCACTTGAAAATTAAAACGTAAAACATAAAACAACTTGCAAATTTCAGAATATAAAAGTAATTTATTCTAACTGATTTACAAAAAGACTGAAGTTTTTGTTGTATTTGTTTTACATATGGAAGATCACAAATAGTCTGAAATTTAGCTGGCTTTCAACTTTTTATTTTACTTTTGTGAAAACTTTGTAAAAATTATCCGAATTCTTTGGGGAAACATTCATGAATCACTAAAACTCCCTGGATAAATAAAGAGTCAGTACTATTTTAAATGAATTACTGACAGTTTGACAAACAGTTCTAAATACTCAGTTCAGCACTAAATGAATCATATATAATAGATCCCTTGCCTATTCCTTCCTTTCTATAAGTTCCATTTTAAGTCAATATAAATTTCATGAATTATTTCATTAAAAGTCATTGGTGGATTTCAAGGAAGCCAAAGTTTATTTTAAAAGCTAAATAGTATGCTTTGAAATGTATGGTGTATGCTTATATGTACTCCATTCTTCTGCCTGAAATCATCTGCCTCTAAGAAGACTACAAATACACCCTGCAAAGATAGGGACACATTTTTTAACATAATAATAATAAAAATAATTAAATGGATTTGTAAATTTCACCTACTATATAACAATTCTAAAGTTGTTGTTGTTTTTTAAGCTATCTCCTGCCATCTTGAATTCTCAGACTTTAAGGGGTAAAGTATAACTTTAAAAAAGAGAAAAACAATGAAACCAAAGTTAACTGTATTTATGCGTGCAGAGAAGAAAAACAATGATGATTGGTGGCTAAACCATACGATGAACAATCGAGACAACTAGGCATATCTATAACAAAGGCAAGGACTAGAGGTAATATAGCAGTCTTTTACAGTACTTGAGAGGCTGTCACAGAGAAGAAGTGGGTCGGCCTATTCTCCAAAGCACCTGAGAGCAGAAGAATAAATAATTGGTAGAAGATCATTAAAGAGAGATCCAACCTAGAACTACAAGAAATTTCCTGATAGTGAAGACAATTTACCTGTAGAATGGCTACCTCCAGAATCTGTGGGTGCTCCATCACTGGAGATTTTCAAGAAAAGAATGGACAACCATTTGTCTGGAATGGTATGAGGTCTCCTGCTTGAGCAGGTGGTTGGACTAGAAGATCTGCAAGGTCGCTTCAACACTCTGTTCTATGTTTAATGTATTTGTTACTCAGGATTATAAACCAATGCAGTGACTCTAGCAGAATATTTTTTGTCTGTTACAAGGTTAAACAACAATATCAGTGCTTAATAATCATTAATCCTATTGCACCAAGCAAACACTTTCCACTATAGATAAACACCAACTACTTCAATCTTCAAGAGATTTCTAGAACAGGCCTTAACAGCCTTCCTGAATTCTAAAATTTTTGGAGTTTCTCCAATCCTGCTGATATGTGTTTTATAGAAGAGTGGCACCAGCAGATAAGGCCTATTTTTGACTTCTCTGAAACTGTGTTGAATTAAAGACTACAGAGTCTTACCGGATAAGCAGATATTGTACTGCAGGGAGAAAATAGTCCAAGTATTTTCCCTTCACTGTACTTAACATGATAGTATTTTCTGAAGTCACTTCCGTCATAGGATTCAGTTTAAAAGCCAAGTACCTTCTTCACATTTTTTGAAAGGTCTAGCTCATCTTTGCTAGGAGTCCCTCATCTTGAAAAGGTATTCCCTTAAGTAAGAATCCAAATTGTTTTATTTGGCACCATATACGAAGACAGTGTTCACTTCTACTGTTCTTCTCTTTCTTCCAAATCACATTCTTCAATAAGAAGGAATGAAGAAAACTCACCAGCTGTGCTCTTGGCTCTTTCACTTTGCCAGACGGCACTTAATAGTCCCTTGCAGTGTCTTCTAGTTTGTATCAGACTATTTCATTTATTCCCATGGGGTTCGGTAGAAAGGGATGACTGTCAGTGGGGTTGAAGAAAATGAACATCAGGAAAGCAGAAGATACTTCTTGACAGGCTGACAAATTGCTGTTCCAGTCCCTTAAGTGAGGTATCTCTGATCACCACCTACCTGTTGTCATCTTCTCTATGGCAGAGACAGAAGTCCTTATGTTTTCAGAGCCTCTAGATCTGAATTGTTGAAGCTGTGGAACTGAAAGAGAAGAGCTGCAAGTGGCATAGTAAAAATGAAGTATGTTTGTTAATTTGGAGGCTGGCCTTTCTTTCTTTTATATAGCAAACATTATCAAGGATGTTACTATAGTTGTATACACATGCTGAATAATAAGCCTACATTATCTGCTTTCTGACCCTTTTCAGAATATCCAACACAATTTCATTATTGGTATGTACAGTAACACATTCATCTCTAACCTTGTAATGTTACATTTGGAACAGCTTCTGCAATAAAGAGACACTTAATGCGTCAGACTCATGAATGAACCTCAGCAAATATTTCCAGGCACATAGCTTGCTGCTAGGATTAAACATGGAGGCTCTCTATATATGACAAAGGCTAGAGAAGAATCTTAATTTAATACTATAACATACTCTATAAAACCAGTGAACATTCTCTGTATGCAACTTTCTTGCTATATCCCACGGCAATTAAAGCTGTTGCCTCTTCTTCCCCTATCATTCCATGGACTCTTTGATGTCTGTTTCAAAGACAAAGGCATTGAAAGTAAGCAGTTGTTGATTGTTTATACTGCTCATATTTGTGCTGCCAGCTTCAATCTCAGTGGAGAATCCAGGGATCTGAGGATGGATGAGAGAAAGGCCAGATGTTCTCATCTTGGATCCTACCCATTGAATGCATTACACAGGGAAAACAATTCAGAAAGCACTTGATGCTGTGATCAGATCATTCCAAGGTATGGTTCATAAACTAAAGGAAGCAGTCATGCCTGAAAATGTATCATCTCCATTTTACCAAGTGCCATATGTAAATGTTGTTTTTGTTGTTCAGCTTGCCTCTCAACCTTGATCCCATTAGGCATTCCTTACCTAACAAGTCTGTCATTCCTCAGCTTTGAACGTGCATCCAAAGAAAACCACTGAAAGTCCTGAAAACTTACTTTATGATGATTTATGACTCTTCAAGTCTTTGGCTTCTGTTGAATTCCCAGACACATATTTTTGTCACAAAGTGTTTTAAAATTGTGAAGAAAGAGGTAAACAAATGTTCAGAAGAACAGGATAATTTCCACATTAATTTCATTTCCCACTTGGGAGAGCAAACAGTGATTTCTCATATAGAAAAATGTGTCCTATGTTATAATTACTACTTTTATTAGATACTGCTACATATTGAAAACAATTTCCCCCTTTCCATATTAGTTTAGAGTGTAACATAACACATTTACAATTAAATGTAAAGGATGTATATCCAATAAATAGAGTATAGTTATACTAAATATGTGCCTTTGAACAGCTGTTTAGTTATATAAAAATGAAATACTTTTTTTCATTCATATGAAAGCTAGTTAACAGAAAATATATACCATTTAGAATGCAAATGCAGATTTGCACCTTTTAAAACGAAAAAAGTCATATCTGCAATAATAAGTTAATATATTTTTCTAGAATATTTATTCTGTTTTTTTCATATACAAATCTCAACTTTCCACTAGTGATTAATAATCTTTCCTATAATGCTGAACATTACTGTGCAAAACTAACAGTGTTTGTTTATTTAATTAGAATTATCTTATTTAATTTATAGGCTGCCCAACTTCCAAACAACTCTCAACCGCTTAAAACTAAAACCCAAGTTTTTAAACAACATGTACAACAGACCAGAAAAATAAAGTACCCACCTAACTAAAGAAGGGAAAACATTGCTAAAATAAAGTGAAAGAAAAGGATAAAGGGGGTTCATAATCATCATGTCCATAGAACAATAATTCTTCAACAATTTCTTGAAGAATGTAAAGGTGGGAACCACACAAATCTCTGGTGGGAAATTGTTGAAAGATTTATTGCATGACTCAGGAAGCCTTGCATAACTTTCTGGATCATGAAATATTATTTAGTTGATGGAACCCAGAGTGCAGTCACCCTGCTGTACCCATCTTGGCCAGAAGCTAAGATGCAAAATTGGGTATCATCTGTATACCTGACCCCAAACCAGCAAATAATTTTATTCAGTGATTTCATGTTAAATTGAATGTGAGAAAGTATCAAACAACTGAAGGCAGATGATAGGCAGAATATCTTCCCACTTGTCAATATGATTTGAAACTGAACAAAGAGAAAGGAGGACAGTTGTTGTAAAACAGGGTCTTCTATCCCCAACTCCTGAAGCAGACCCTCAACACTGAACACTGTGATTGACAGTATCAAAAAGTGCTGAGAAATCAAGGAGCCTGAGTATGGAAACACACCCATCCCCATCAAGAAGTGCAAACAATGAATCTCCATACTAAACTCTGTTTTGAAATCAGGGTCCAAATAATGTGGTTCATCTGGAGATGCCCAACTATTCTTTCTACCACCTTACCTAAAAAGGAAATGTTGGAAAGTGATCAAGCAATATTTTCTTAAATATCACTACATGGACCCGAACACAGGTAATCTCCTGATAGCTTCAACCATCCAAAAGGGACCTGGATTTAACAAGCTGGTGGCCAAGGTAATACTGTATATTGTATATTTTCTCAGGGGTCACAGGACCAAGCTCAGCCCAGGCAACTATATAAAGCCTTTGCCCAGGTACCTTAATGGTCCCACCCAGTCAGAGTCCAATTTTATGTATATTCAAGAGACTTTATTTTCCTAAGATTTATATTCCTTCTTCACAGCAATTCTGCTAATGGTCCTGCTGCATCTCCTTCCTCAGCAGAGACCAGGTTGCCATATGCAGGGCTGCCAGATAGCTAGTGTCAGACTCTATAATGGTGGAAAAATAAGAAAAAAAATATTGCTATATTCCTTGGAATTAATCCCTAAAATCTAGCTTGGGTACATGGTTCTCCTGGGGTGGGTTGCTTTAACAGGCTCAGCCTCCATTTTACAAGTGAAAAGCAATCAAAAAGTGACCCAACCATGGCAATGGACTAGCGGCTATGTCCTCCAAAACCAGATCACTTCTCAACTGCCACAAAACAAGGACCAGATCTAATGTGTGGCATCTGCTATACCTTGGGCCCTGAATGATCTAGAACAGGGGCGTCAAACTCACATCATCATGGCGGCATCATGTGATGTATCATGACTTTCCCCCCCTTCGCTACACCGGGCATAGGCATGGCCAGCGCATGATGCATACAGCCTGTGGGCTGGGAGTTTGACAGCTCTGATCTAGAAGAAATCTATGGTTGCCACGTTAACCATGAGTTTTTGAGTTGCCTCAGTTGTAATGTGATTGAGGGACAGATTGAAGCCCTAAAGCACCAGGATCTCAACCACCAGCCCTGCAATGAAATCTAGAAGCTTAGCAGCACAATCAGTGATGATACTGTGCAACAGGGAGGATTGTATAGCAGCAGCAACAACAACATCTGGGAGTAGAGCCTCTATAAACTCCCCCCCCAAAAAACCCACATCACAGATAATAAATGCCCCTCTGATCTCCCCCCCCCAGCTGCCAAACTTAAATTTGGCAAATCTCTGAGCACTCCCCATGTGGCCCACCCAGATTTCAGTTCAAGCTGGATCAGCCACCAAACTGTGAATGAAGACAGCTTTATTATAAACTTGACTTGGCATTCAAACAGCAACAGCCAGGGCTACAAAGGATCTGGTAAACTGCTCCAAGAAGAGATCCTTTGAGAAGGACACCAGGATATGCTCAATTTTCCTGAGAGCTGCTCACTTGCAGTTTCCACCATATTCCTCTGTCTAATTTGGTCTTGATGTTCCAGCCTGTTCCCTCTACCCTGATGTATTCCCAGATCCCTTAACCCTTTGCTTTTCTGTCCCAGGCCATGGCAGCCATTCCCCTTTCCTGCTTACATTTATTCCTATCCCAATTCACATCCACATTCACAACAGCTTTGCAAGCCATTTAATAACAAAGATAGGTTTTACGTTACTTCAACAAAGGCCAAGTGATGATATGAAGATACTCTATGTCATAGCAGGGAAAAGGCTTTTTACTTTTCTCAATTTGTTTATATATTCTTGTCTTGAAGCAGAGTAAGATGCAAAAAAGCAATAAATGAGCATAAAAAGAAGCAACTGTTCTCATGTCTCAGCATTTTCTACGTGATTATGTAAATCGTGTCAAATAGGTCCAGGTGATTTTTATCACATCTGTAATACTGTATATCCTGTATGTTTAAGCTATTGAAGGGTTGGGGGAGATTTCTCTGCATGCTCAGGTGAGATAGCTAAAAACAGGTGAGACATTTGTAAAACTCCTACCATATCACATGTACTGCCCCACCAAGCTAGGACAGCCTGGGCAGAAACAGCAATTATTGTCCCTTTGTTTGTTGTTCCTCACTGTCAGGAGGAAGAGGAAAATTTTCCTTCCTATTAATCAAGATACACAAAGTTGGTTTAAACCCACAATTTTGTATTCAGTATGGAGAGATCAAACCTTAAAATCATGTTGACAGATTACAGGGTCTTAAGATATAACCCGGCACCAAAAGGAAAAAAAAAGTTCAGTGTTGTTGCTGCATTTTAGTGAGAAAAAAAATGAAGTGAGCCACAAAGGGCAACACACTGCTCACACAACTGCCCAACAGCTGCAACCCTTTCAAAAGACTTGAAGTCCAGTGGGTCAAAGTTGATGTGACTTCATTGTTTGTTACAGTCAAAGACAAGAGACCAGAGCAATTTAAAAACACTCAAGGAATATCCAGTTAAAAATTCTAGACCAAAATAATAAATAACAGATAAAATATATATTAAAATCACAATTGC
Organism: Oxyrhabdium leporinum; assembly: GCA_032468155.1. Classification (NCBI taxonomy): domain Eukaryota; kingdom Metazoa; phylum Chordata; class Lepidosauria; order Squamata; family Cyclocoridae; genus Oxyrhabdium; species Oxyrhabdium leporinum. The sequence continues at coordinate 18,693 of JANHFL010004396.1, forward strand.
CCATCTAATCTGTCAGTTGCACACTGTCAGCATGGCTGAACTATAATATATCAATTCTTAAACTGTGAGGCCTATAGTCATTAAATACTAAAATTCAAGGGTTTGCTGCATTAATTGTGTAAAATAGCTATGATGGATTAACCACCTGTTTCCAATGAATCCCCAGTGCTGTTGCATAAAAACTAGTCACCTGTGCTGTGATAGCAATAGCACTTAGACTTATATACCACTTCACAGTGCTTTAAAGCCCTCTCTAAGCTGTTTACAGAGTCAACATATTGCCCCCAACAATTTGGGTCCTCATTTTACCCATCTCCGAAGGATGGAAGGCTGAGTCAACCTTGAGCCTGGTGAGATCTAAACTACAAATTGCAGTCAGCTGGCAGTCAGCAGAAGTAGCCTGCAGTACTGAATTCTAACCACTGTGCCACTGTGGCTCACACTCTGTTTGTTCTGGAGATAAGTACTGCTGGAGATAAGTACTCTGTTTGTTCTGGAGATAAGTACAGGATAACTATCAATTATTTGGAAGATAAGGTTTTTTTAAAAATATATCTATAAAAAGAGCATCAAAGGACTATGTGTCTAACAATCCCCACTTCAATGTTATTGCTAGCACCCCCAGCATACAGAACATATCTATTAAGAAAACTGAACAGGAAAACAAAAAACAAACATAAATGAGTATGCACGTTAGGCTTACAGGAAAAAAGCATTAGGTTTAAAGAAGCAGGATAAACAAAGGAAAAAAAATGGATAAGTCCATCCAACCAGACAACAAGGCCTGGAGGAAAATAGATTTGAAAGAAACAGACTCTTTGTTGAGCTCAAGCAAAATTAAATCTAATGCCATTATGTGCATAATTACACACCACAACAAGACATTTGTGCACATTATTTAGTTTCCTTCCTTCCCAATTTTTGTAGGATTTCACCCCATTGATGCTCACTGCCAGTGAAAATCCAAAAGGATTAAAATCCTCTAGCAAAATACTTCCCTCATTTTTAACCTCAAGGGTGGGGAATTTTGCTTGCTTGGGAATTTAGTCAACTGGCTGGCATAGCCTTACTTTACTATTTATGGAGCTTCATGGGATATCTAACCACTTAACAATGCATTTGTGACTGTTATTCAAAGTATTATATAATAATTTGCTATTATTCAAACTATTTTTGTGTTGAATTTATATTTTACCGACAAAGAAATACAGCTATTCTGATAGACCAGTCTCACTGGAAAAAAAACCCAGTTATTATTCAAACATGCATTAAGAAGACTGGTATCTAAAAATCTCTATTTTCTAACTCTGGTGGATAAGCCTGCTTGACAATAAAGTGTATATATCATTATTACTTAGAATCAGCTTGCATAACATGGAAAATCTAATTGGTTACATTATTTAACTTTGGAGTACAACCATAAAAAATGGTGTGAATAAAAAAAAGATGTTGTAAGGCACAACATTTATGTTAAATTGTTATTGCCAATATTCTAAACACAACATCTTAAGGATTCTTTAATTAAATAATGGGCAGGATTTCCTTTTTTCCAGCTACAAGTGCCATATCAGATGTGTCTTTGTATCCTCAGTCCTTTTAGTGAGGTCACATGCTGAACCTTTTAAAGGAATCACATCAACCCTTCTAGCCTTCATTCACTCATAGACAAAGATAACAGGAATTCATTTTTGTTACAGGTTTAAGAAGTTTATACACTTTGTTGACCTTTAGATTTCAGGCTTAGAGGGAAGTCAGTGACTTATATATTCATTCATAATACCTCAGAGTGAGTTTTCTAAAGTATCATTTTTCTTGTAAGAAATTCAAGTATCAAACAGATTTATTTATTTGTTTGTTTGATTTATGTGCTGCCCATCTTGTCTAGAGTTACACTCAGTCTCCTGGGCTTTTAAAGAGTATTGTCAGATAACACACAGTTTTAAGTATTAAATCCTGAACAATGAAATTTTTGAAATATGTGTTATCCAAGGGTAACAGCCTTTTACTGTTCAAATGGGTTTCCATTACCATCGTTCCAAGATGTCATAACTTTAACGATCAGAATCATGAAGGCAATGATTCCCCACCCCCTCTAACACTGCATGGAAGTGAAAATTGGACTTTGAATAAAGAGAACATTTTTTTTAACACTTTGGAGCTTTGATGTTAGGAAGACTTCAGAATAACAGAGTAACAGAATTGGAAGGAAACTTGGAGATCTTCTCAAACAGGACACCCTATACCATTCCTGGCAAATGGTTGTCCAATCTCTTCTTAAAAACCTCCAGCAATGGAGGATCCACAACTTCCAGAGGCAAGTTCTCTCACTAATTAATTGTTCTAATTGTCAGGAAATTTCTCCTTAGTTCTGGGTTGGATGTCTCTTTGATCAGTTTCCATCTGTTACTTCTTGCCCTGCCTTCATATGCTTTGGAGAATAGGTTGACCCCATCTTCTCTGTGAGAGCCTCACAAATATTGAAAGACTGCTATCATGCCATCCCTAGTCCTTCTCTTCATTGGAAATCAAATTGTCACATTTTGTGCATATTGTGCAAAGACTAAACATGCTTGAGAAATCCATTATGCTGAGAAATATGGAAGGGAACAGAAGAAAAGGATGGTCATAGCAAGATGGATGGACTTGATTATAGTGTTGATTGTTGCACCATTGGAAGACAAAAATGACCAAATTCAAGAGATAATGCTAAAAATATTTAGCTATATGGTTATTAAGAGTCAGTTCTGACTTGATGGTTCATAAGCAGCCATGACCTTGAACAATACTGACTGAGAGATGAAACCAGAAACATCTGGAAAATTTAAGGTTCACTACTTGCTTAATAAGCTTTTCTCCATCGATTTCTTGACAACCCCCCAATTTCTTGCCATTTTTCTCTATTTTTCTTGGATTGGTATCTCGGATGTTATTATCTCTATTGTATAGTATTTCAGTATTTTTTAAAATCTTTCTTTGATCTCCTTTGAGTTAGTTACTATCCGTCTGTGGTACCATATACTATGGTATCCTTTAGCATGCCAATTTGAGGTTGGAACCTCTTTCTGAGTTCAGAAACCTATCAGTATAGATAAAATCAAATCTGAGAACTTGTTCGACTTTAAATATCCTAAGAAAATGGTACATATGAACTTTGAATAGGGGTGTAATCCAGATATTAAATTATAGTCCAGCAAAGTTCTCCACTTTGAATTAAATTCTATGTCAGATTTGTTTCTAAATTACGATATTGCAGCACAGTATCATGACTTGATTAACCATTCCTCCAAAATGAAAATCACATAACCATTCCAGTAAAAATATATATTATAGTCACAGTGCAGTGTACATAATTATATATGTTCACTATAATTAGAGGGAATGTAAGCTTAGTAAATTTTAATAAGAATATCACAGGTTTAAATTTAGTTTAACTAATGTGAATTACATTCTTGAAGTTAAGCCAGCTCAGTTAAAAGGGGAGGGAGTTCTGTGAATATCTTTTAGGAAGAAGAATTCAAATTAACCAATCAGATTGTGGCTACAATCAACTTACCAGCATCAAGTTAACATAAAGCCGAGACAGATGGAAATCAGGCTGGAACATAGAGCCAAACAGATGTAATTGCTGATATTGCCTTATCTAGACATGATGAGATCTGTTCCATATTTAGACAATGCAGGAATCCTGAATACATCACACTCTCCCATTCAAAGCACCTAAGAGGAATACTTCTCCAGCCATTTTCTAAATACAAGTCCCACTGAGGATACATTAGTGAATCATCCTTTCATTAAAACTGAATCACTTTTGAACAAGTGGCCAGCTGCAACCTAACAAATTCTATTTTTCCTCCCTTCCCTTCATAACACATCTTAAATGGAAAGTTAATATGACCATAGCATTTGTCTCCTGATGATCAGAGAAAGTGATGTTTGATAGAATGATATTTAACTTTTCACATTGAGTTAAATATAAAGTATATGTGCACTTGATTTCAGCAAAATACTGTGATTCTTCATTTCATTTAAGGATAGGAGAACATAAAACAAACTATACAGAGGCTTTGCCTTTTTCCATCTAACTTCACTTTATAGTGTGAAAGTATAAGAAATTGGTTACCATTATATTTCTACCTATTGAGCATCACATTTAATTTTCTTTCATTTGAAAGAAACCAGGCTTAATAACAGTAACTGTGAGAGGGATCTTGCAGTCTTAGTGGACAACCAGCTAAATATGAGCCAGCAGTGTGCAGCAGCAGCCAAAAAAGCCAATGCAATCCTAAATT
>JANHFL010004396.1:30812-41027 GCA_032468155.1 Oxyrhabdium leporinum
TGATGATGATGATGATGATGATGATGATGATGATGATGATGATGATGATGATGATGATGATGATGATGATGATACATAATATCCTATCCAGGCACTATTTCGAACATATGTCCTTAACATCACCTCTTAACACTGTCTAGTATAGCATTAATGATCTATACTTGTTCTCTGATAAAATGATATTAGAATTTCTATTTAGGAATCAGCAGATTTTATCCCATACATTCCATGTATCTATAGTGAAGATGAAAATTGAGTTAAGCTCATAAATATATTGTATTATAGTAGATTTGAGCAAGGAATGGAAATGCATGGCTCTCAAGACACTGTTGAAATATGATTCTGGCATTCATCATTACACCCCATTCTATATCTATGATTGTATGAATTCAGTGGAAAAGAATTAGGCATGATGAATTCACTTATAAGCATTCTGTAGAAGATAAGAATAAGTTAAATTTATGTAAAAGTCTCAAGGTTTTCATTATGCAACCATCTCTTTTAACCCTATATATTATTTAATTTAGGAGGGTGGGTTACATTAGCAGGACCAAGGACAAAAAATAAATCATACTGGCTGTTAATAAATCCACACAGATTGGTAGTGTAGTCACTATTAATGTCTCAAATAAACAATCAATATCTACTACCTTGAATTTACTGCTGGAGAAGCAAATTATATTTGTAGCTCATATTCTATCTTGTTTTTGAGTGGCCTGGTAGCCTAGAGGTGAGCTTTCACTTCACAATCAGGAGGCTGTGAGTTCGATTCTAGGTAGCAGCAGATATTTCTCTCTCTGGGCACAGTGAGAATTCATACAATCATAGATATAGAAGGGGGTGTTTTGAGTTGAACTTCCTATTTAGGGTGTTTTGAGTTGAACTTCCTATTTAGTGCAGGCATTGAAATGATAGTATCCAGATAGATGACAATCTAGATTCTGCTTCAAAATGTCCAGTGATTGGGAACCTATTATACCTCGCTGTTTCTGCTATAAAACTATTGTTCCAGTTAGGAAATGTGTTTTTTCCCTTCTAAGATTTAACCAAAACCTGATTTTTTGTGACTTAGATCCATTTTTAATGCCCTAACCTCTAGAATGATGGAGATATTTTTTTTGATTTCATGTGATATCCTTTCAAGAATCTTATAATTTCCTCTTCAAGTCTTCTCTTCTTAAAGCTAAGCACTCCCAAATACTTCAGCATTCCTCTTTTGTGACCTGTTTGAATTAGTTTGAATTTTCCAGTCTGTAATCAGGTACTTTTCCAATATTCTTTTCATAAATACTATTATATAACTAGATGTCTGCCATTTTACATCTGCACTATTGATTTCTGCTAAGTAAGTAAGTAAGTAAGCAAGCAGGCAAACAAGCAAGCAAGCAAGCAAACAAATAAATAAATAAATAATAAGTCCTTGTGGCACTTATTGTGGCACCTTGACATTTTTTTCCAGTTCAATGGAGGTGTTTGTTATATATATATATTCAGAGACAGTTACAGGATGTGTCCATCTATTTTTTCATGCTATCTGAATGAAATGTAATTATTACTAGATCTGAATTTTGTTTGAAACCAAATTGTGGCCTGGAAGAAGAGAAACAAACTGAAATAAATTAAAATCTACAAATTTGCCAATCTCATTAACTTACCTAGTGATTAATACAATTGCTGATTCTATGATGTGGTTTACATTTTTGAAATGTGAAGGAAAATCAACTATTTTGAAGGGGGGAAGAGAGAGAGAGACAAGTAGGTATGCCATTCAAACCATGGCTATATCTCACATCTTGGATTCATAATAAGGAGTGGTTTATTTTCTGTGTAAAAAAAATGGAATTGGCAAAAATATCATGAGGTAGCTAAATCTTGCATTATTTGTCACTTCTTTGGAAAGATCCCATGAGAATTCAGCTACTAAAATAAAAATGTCATATATTTATATTTCATTGCTATTTTACCTGCTTAGAAAATTAACTGTTTTGGGTGCCAATGTCATAATCCATAATGGTACCACCCTCCCCAAAAGGCTGCTGACTCATTTTATAGAAACTCTTCTTTGGCTTCAAAAAGAGTAAGATCTATATTTCAACGCTGGAGAAGCAGTAAAGGGGGAAGATTTAAAGGCAAATACAGAGCAAAGCATTATATTTTTATGTTTTTTATTTTACTGTTTAACTTGCAGATACTTAATTTAGCTTTAGGATGAGTTGCAGCCAGGCATAAAAAATATTTTGACCGATCAGCAAAACATCTTAAATAATTCTTTGCATTACAGCTAACTTTGAATACACTTCACAATTTTTTAATTATTATTCCAGCTCTTTCTTCCAATAAACTAGAATGTTTTATTAGATGCTCATGACAAGAAACTAAAAATGCAGAGCATATCTTCAGAAATTCTTTCTAGTCCCTTTACCAACCAAGATATAAGAGGTATCTGCTTTTCTTTCTGTATAACAAAATAATATATTATGTGGACTCCTTGGTGCTCTCTGAGTTTGGTTGTTTCCTTGAAAATGTTTCATTACCCAAAGTATGAGCTAAGCTACTAGTTTGGATAATGAAACATCTGCAAGGTAACAACCAAGCTTAGGAAGCACCAAGGACCCCTCATTTCAACCCTGAGCTACAAATATTCTCCTGCATCAATAATGTATTGGGTCTATGTGCACTTTATTTCCAGAGACTAACGAGGGTGTCTACATATCTGCTTTCTCTCTATGTGTGTCTGTGAATGTCTAATAAGAGCAGGGAATATATGCAGTATTTCTTTCTTTTTATGCTATCTATATGTCTGTGTTGTGTGTCTGTGTACATTAAAGCACTGAGCTGCATTCATTCCATTCCTCCTGAAGAACAAAGTCAGTTTAGAATGCAACTATACAGTGTCACTGCTCAAGTACCTTTCCCATAGTTTTTCTTAACTTCCTTGAGCCACATCTGAGCCCTGATCTTTCTTCTGCTGACTTTGTCCAATGCCCACCCCAAAAATATTTGCACCATTTCATTGTTGGAATTATTCTGTTCCTGCATATATTTTCTTCACAACTTTCATTTGCCTGATAGGTGCAGAACCAGCTATAATGAAAAATTCTACGTATTTTCATTTTTAATCTTCATGACTGAATCAATATTAACCTTCTTTGTATGTATATACAGTATATCTATACTGAACTTTTTTACATTTGTTTCATTATTTGAGGCTACAAGCTTAAGGAAAGAGTGGGCTTTGCCAATCCATTGTAAAGGTGTGATTTTGCAATAAATATAGTAGGCAAATAGTTGATCTAAGATATGAGGCATCCTCTTTGACTTGCTGCAAAGTCACCCCACTAATCATTTGTCAAAACATGAGTAAAGTTGTCCTCAATCCACACTGGCTGCCTCCTCCTGTATTTTCTTCCTCTGCTTCAAAGTGTATTTGGGATTGCTGTTGTATTGTTCTATTGTTTTTAAACATCTGCTGGTAGAAACTGTGCTATGTAATCAGTTTATGGGTGATAAATGCTTTATACCTAGTGATCATTAGGCTGGTCCTTCACTCCTATCCCTGGCCACTGATTTGTATGACCATTCACCTTTTTTTCTTATTCTTATATAGTCACCAATCTCATATAAGTTATGCAAGGGAGTTTACAAGGATTAAAACCCAAAACATATAACTCCAGATGCCAGAGGATAAAATAACCTGCAGTCCCACTAACAGCAGAACTTATTTAACCACTCAACATGAATGCCTGGGAAATTAGCCTGATCTTCAGTGCCTTGCAAAAGGTTGGCAAGATTGTGGCCATTTGAATCTGCAGGGAGATTGTGTTCCTTAGGGCAACCACTGGCATCAAGAAAACATAACTGTAGGGTTTAAAAACATGGCATTATTTTAATAGAAGGGACTTGGAGCATGTTCTTTCTACTAAACCTGGTGGTACAGACAGATGCAGTGGGAGACAAGTGGTAGAGTGATCACAAGTAGACTGATCTTATGCTACATAGGCATTTTTGACAGTAGGACATTCAGGGATCTTTTGCCAGGCTCAAAAGTAGCATCTCCCACTTCTCTTTCCACACCATGGATTATGTAGAGAAGTGGGAGAGAAGGACGAAGAGTTCTCCCAGAATCAAAAACATCTCTTCCATCCCACTCCACCCAGTGGGCACAACATTCTTCTTCTCCTCAACAGCAAATATTTCCATCTATCTTCTTCCTAGTTTTTTGACAGAGATATGTATTTCCATATCTGGTCCCACCACTTGATGTTAGGATTTGGCTAAAGATTATATAGTTCAATGAAAAACTATAACAGCACCACAATTTATTTTACCTCATCTATTTCCTATTAATAATCTGACACTCCTTGAGGACATCAAGAAGGAAGGAAGGAAGGTGAAAAGAAAGCCTTGATGTTCCTTTGAAATTAAATTCCATTTGCTCCCAAGGTCAGAAGATATGACAGTGATGTAATTACCTGTTTAATTATTGTTTTCTTTGTGGAAGAAGTCACCTTTGAGAATGAGTTTAATCAAAAAGGAAAAACTTAGTGTTTGACTTCACTGCCTCTGCGGTATTCCAAAAGAACACCACAAAACTATTCTAGTCTTAACCCTGTATAACATTTTTGTTAAATTTATAAAGACTTCAGTAATAGAACTTTTTGAGTTAATCCCTTGCAAAGATATTATTTTCATGGGGAGAGATTAGTGACCTATTTCATGTTTATAAAAATAGTAGGATATTTTTTTGTCTTTAGTTTTTTTAAAATTAAATCTCTCTCTAATTCTTTCTCACAAACATTTATTTGCACATGTTAAACTGAGTTTACTACACCTGAGCACACATGGAAAAACTGCAGCACCTCTTGAAGTACTTACAATAAAACACTTTCCCTAAAGTCATAGGAAGTACATTTTAATTAACCTTTAAGTAACCCTGCCTTGTCATTAATTAAAACAGCTCAAATCATACTACCTTATTGCTTTTACATTTTAATGTTACAGTGACCAAAACAGGAAAAGCTTTAAGCCATTATGTGACTGCTCTTTCCAGAAATTTAATAATGGGAATTTTATGAAATGATAAATAAATAAAGAAACAACAGCAGTCTTCTGAATGGATTCACATGTCAGTTACTTTTATAAAAATCTTCTATCCATTACTGTAGCATTGGAGGGAAATAAATATTTATTCTGCATATAAATTATTTAGCTTCTTTCAGGAAACATTTGATATGGATAAGTAAAGGAATTCATCTGAAAAGAGTTAACAGTTTGCCTATAAAAGTTTTTCTTTCTTTCTCAAGCCCTGTTAAATAATTGTCCTTACACAGAATAAAATTTGGTACATTAGTAATGATTTTTTTTCTTATCTAAAACAAATATTTACATCTCTTTGGCCTGATCTCCCTCCCTCCCTTCCTTCCTGCTTAGAGAGGGCTATAAAAGCACTGTGACGCAGTATATACATCTAAGTGCTATTTCTATTGCTATCTCTGGGTAGTAGAGACCAACCTATGGAATGGGTATATAGCATAAATGGAGTGTATTGTTAATAAAGGATTATCCCATTGTTGTGAAAAAATGTCAGGAGAAAAATAAACAGTAAAACATAACAGGACGGCAAAGGATTAAAATAATTATGAGTGGGAACAATCAAAGTATAAGGGCATAATTAAAAAGCTTCATATAAACATGAGTAAGGAGCATATTATTACATCCATTTTCTAACAATATGCACAAAGATTAAAAAATACTATTTATGCTAAATAGTATTACATACAAAGTATTCTGAAACAGATCTAGGAAAACACATATAAAAGTTGTATTATGTCATAACCAGCACATGTCCTAAATCTCCAAAAGTCTTGTAAAGCAGATTGCATCAACCTTGCTTTATTTTGGAGAATATGTCTCCCACTCAGATTCAAAACACCTCGTGTTTTCTCCATCTGATAAGAAAAAAAAACTCTCACACACATATATATATAGTTAACTATTTTAGAGCATGGAAGCTTATGACTCTGTATGTAACTTAAACATAAGCACTGATTACAGTGTATACTTAAGGCAATTATATGTGCATGTCTTTAGGCATAATATATTTAATAGTACAATTTCATGTGCTGATAAGCAAGAAAAGACATATTAAAAAATGAGAAAAATAAAAGGAAAATGATAATTTTTAAGAAGATCAGAGAAATCATAAGAAAAATTTGTAGCTAAGGTAGAAATAATAAGGATAATCATGAAAGCTGTAATAGAGGCAGATGAGTTTACAGGAAGATGGAAAGGCTACAGAAAAGTCTTTCAAATTGGTATTATAGAATGACAGAAAATATCACATATTCAGAAATCAATTCCACTGGAATATAAGCAGTGGTGGGAGTCATTTTTTTTTACTACCGGTTCTGTGGGCATTACTTGGTGGGTGTGGCTTATTGGTCATGTGACTGGGTGGGCATGGCCACCCCACACCCCATTTCAGGCCTAGTGGGCCTCCCCAAAGCCCCTGGGAGACAAAATGGAGCACAGGGGCTGCACCGTACCCCCCTATGCCCCATTTTGGGCCTAATGGGCCTCCCCAAAGCCCCCTGCGAGCCAAAATAAGACAGAGGGCCCCGTGCTGTTCCCCCCCCATGCCCCATTTCGGACCTAGTGGGTCTCCCTGCACTTACCTAGGAGCCAAAACAGTGGGAAACTCCAGGAAGTGGCATGACCAGCCAGAATCTTTCCTGAAGCAGCCCGAACCGGCTGAATCCCACCACTGAGTATAGGTAATAGTTCTTCAAACAATAATGCATTAAAATATTGCATTAGACCAAATTGACATTTTTTAATAAACCCAGTAAAAGTATAACTGGAACATGACTGCACTTTGTTATGGACCCTATGTATAAATTCAAACAAGAACATGTGTCATATATGTAGGAATGTGCATTTATCTCTAGCTACATTTAGTTACCAATCATCATATCAAGCAAACTAAATTTCTAAATATAAGTTTGGATAATGCTTCAACTTGGATAATGTTTAAAAATAAATTTTCTTAGATATTACTTTTAAGTCAATTAATAGTCCAAAACTCAATCAAAATTCAACTTCCAGGGAAGAAATAGTGAGCTGACAAATAGGTCAGCTCTATGTAATTCCTCTTTGGACAAGAAGAGGATTTGAGATAACCAGCAAGTGTTCCAGACAGTTGCTCCTCATGAGGAGACTGCATGACAGTAGTCTCTAGTGAGTTTAGAGCTCTAGGAGATGAAGGAAAAGCCATTTTTGTGCGAAACATGGTTGGCACCTTCAAAAGGAGATTGGTTTCACATACTTCCTTTTGTAATCTCCTTTGAAAATTGTTTGTTAACTGCTTTTCAGGGATTAGGTACCTTTGAATGAACAAATCTGAAAACATTGGGAGTTCCTTCAATCTTTAGCAAAAAGTTTAAGGATCTATTTTACTTTATTTTTGGAATATACAGCAAATGGGTGATTAGAACTTTGATTTTGGAAAGTTAGAAACTAAGTGTCACGGTTCCAAACCAAGCCAGCAAAAGAAGAGGCCACACTGTGAGCAGAATGAGTCTCTTTACTGGAGTCTCAGCTTGGCATGTGATGAACAATACAAGTAGAAGGGTTTCTAGCCAGCATTACTGGCTACTGCTAACCAGCTGGCTATACAGATTCAGCATGCCCCACGCTCCTGGTCCTTGTTGCACCTGCTGACTCCTGAAAGTACTCTTGCTGCAGCCCAGTTGCTCCCTGGCCCGGCTCCATCAAGCACTCTTCGAGCCTTGTTGTTCCTTGGTTGGGTCCAGCAAGTGCTCTTCAGGCAAGGATGGCTTCTGAACCTATCACAACTGGCTTGCCCTCCTGGCTCCTCTCCCAGCATGAGTCCCATCCTCCGACACCCATCTGTGGCCCCTTGCATCCCCCTCCCCCTGCGCATGTGTGGCAACTCCAAAACGGTGCATTGTGGGCACTTTGAATGGAGCGCTGCCTCAGATGTTGACACTAAGATTTCAGATGTCCCAAAGGTGCTTTTTCAAGAGCAACTGGACTTTCTGGTTTTTCTCAGAAGACATTTTGCTTCTCATCCAAGAAACTTCTTCAGCTCTTCTTCCAAGATGGAAAAATCTATTGTAATAGAACTGAAGAAGCTTCTTGGATGAGAAGCAAAACATCTTCAGAGAAAAACCAGAAAGTCCAGTTGCTCTTGAAAAAGCACCTTTGGGAAACCATGACCTGGATGACTGAGAATCTCCATAAACATTAAGAGCTCAGATGGATTTGAAATAAGATTTTAGAATTATAAGAATCCTTCCTATGGGAAAATGCTTTTGATTTTTTTAAACTCTTTAAAATAAAAAATAAAAAACCTAGGATGGGACTTTGAAAGTTGGAGTCTAGAGGGAATTAAAAGGAAGTAAAGATTACAATTAAAAGAGAAAAAAAAACATTTAAATTTGAATTACTAATGTAGACTGGAGTAAAATATTTCAACATTGGAAATATTGAAGGATATTTTTGAACAATGGAGCAAAAAAATAATTTTATGGAGCAAACTTTACCAATAACACTAACACTAACACTACATATATAGACAATCCTGAGACTGATCTGAAAGTGGATTTAGAAATGCCAAGATTTCAAGAATGACATGAGAAAATATTCTACACTAGACACACAGTATAAAAGAAACTGCTTGAACTATTAATAATTTTAAAGGATATATAGGCTGTTCTTGAGGTACGACCCTAATGGAGCCTGCCTGTTAGTTTCATCAGTCAAAAAAATCATCAGATGAATCAGAGTCAATTTTATATTTAAAAAAAATAATCAAATTCATTAATTGAATCAAATGGATCATTAAATGAATGAAGATCTGACTTGCTATTTCCTCCAATTTGTTAACTGAGCGCTGCCATCATTAACTGAATGAAGAGACTTTCCCCACTGCTGCTGGCCATCCAGTAGCTGTTTCTGATTCATCCTTCAACTTAGGAACTAAATTGCCACCAAGCAGGCTCCCAGAACTCTCTGCCTGCAGTTGCTTTAAAAAAAATAAATCACTTGCTGCTAGTCAGCTCAAGCGTTTCCAGGGAACTGCTCAGAGAGAAGTGGAATGGAATTTTCAGAACTATTGACTTGAGTCATTTAAAAACAAAACAAAACAAAAAACAACAACTGCCCTTGATCAGCACCAAAAACCCCCACTGCCTCTTCACACAGCACCAAAAACCCAAAAACAAATGGCTGCAAAATCACCAGATCTTGTTTGGCATTTGACCCGGGAAGGGGGGGGGGGGAGACAGCTTCAGGAAATTGCATGTTGTTCTGTAGCCATGTGACTGAATCCTAGCCACATGGCTACAGAAACCTCTTTTTGGTCACAGTTTTGAATTTCTAGCATAAGTACTTTTCTGGATAAATTTGTTCTTGTGAAAATTCACTAAATGAAAGGTCGTACTTGGGGCATTATTATGCAAATAATAAACCAAGAGACTGATCTGCACAACTTTTTTATATTGGATTTACAAAAGAGTTTTGTTAAAGCTTTGAAGAGTTTTATGAAGAGGGCAAGAAAAAAATGAAAAGAATCAAGTTCTAGGACATTATTTGAAGAAACTAAAGTTCAAGATTGTTAAAAGTAAAAAGAAGGAAAATAAAGTTGATTTATTTGATCAAGGGTAAAATAAAAATATAGGTGCTTCTGCTAATGTTTAATGTTTTTTTTTGCGGATCAGGACTGAAGATTTTAAGGGTTTGTTTATAGATAAGCGACTGAAATATGGAAATTTTAAGAGAAAGTGATATGTTACTAAAATTGTTAATACTTGTGATAAAGGGGCAGGTAACTTGTTTATATATTTCTTCCATTTCTTTTACTATATTCTCATTTTTTGTTTTTGTTTTTGTTTTTTCTATTTTATTTTTTCTATGCCTTCTATTTTTCTTTTTATTCTTTTTTTTAGTTTGTATTAGTTTTAGTTAGTTACTTGTCACTGTAAATATATTTTTAAATAAAATTACTATTTAAAAACTCAATTTAAATCTGTTATGCAAAATATCGGGTTGATCTCCGGTTGGATGATAAAAAATGGCCCTTGGGAAGGAAGGAAGGAAGGAAGGAAGGAAGGAAGGAAGGAGGGAGGGAGGGAGGGAGGAAGGAAGGAAGGAAGGAAGGAAGGAAGGAAGGAAGGAAGGAAGGAAGGAAGGAAG
>JANHFL010004398.1:17212-37053 GCA_032468155.1 Oxyrhabdium leporinum
GTTTTTAAGGAACTGTTGTCTTCTTGATTTTAGATGCCATGACACAGAATTCCATTATATTAGATGTCATAATACTATTAGGTGACAACTAATAGTATTAGAAGTCATATATAAAGACGTATATGTCTGAAGCCACCTAAGAAGTCATTTAGCAATGGTGTAACAGAGGTATTTTATGCAGGTAGTCCTTGACCTACAACCATTCTTTTAGTGACTGTTCGAAGTTAGAACAGCACTGAAAAAAATGGCTTATGACCATTTTTCACAAAAATGCAAGGTGGTAATGACTACACCACCATCCCCATGGTCATATTATTAAATTTTGGGCGCTTGGCAACTGACATGTTTTTATAATGTTTGAAATCTCTCACAATCATGTAATCCCCTTTTGTGACCTTCTGACAAGTAAAGTAAATGGGGAAGCCAGATTCATTTAACAACCATGTTACTAACTTAACAACTGCACTGATTCACTTAACAATTGTGGCAGGAAAAGTCATAAAATGTGGCAAAACTTACTTAACTGTCTTGCTTACTCATTTTGGACTCAATTATGGTTGTAAGTCAAGGACTACCTGTACATGGTGGTGTATTGACAAACAATTAGCATGCGTTAGGTTGCTTCTTATAGCGGCAGTGCGGTGGCTCAAAGGTTAAGATGCTGGGCTTGTTGGCTGGAAAGCCAGCAGCCTGGGTTCGAGACCTGAGCGTCACGCAAAGCGTTAAACTGCAGTCTTCATCCCAGCTCCTGCCAACCTAGCAGTTCGAAAGCATGTAAAAGCAAATAGATAAACAGGTACCACTTCAGTGGGAATGTAACTGTGCTCCATGACATCATGCTGGCCACATGATCATAGAAATGTCTTTGGACATCGCTGGTTCAATGGCCTTGAAACAGAGATGAGTACTGCCCCCTATAGTTGGCAACAACTAGCGGAGTAAAATCCTCAGGGACTCCTTTACCTTTTTATTTTAATGTTGCTTCTACCTCTCTATCCCCACTGCGGCCCAATCATCCCAGATGGGGACATTTTTCACATCTCCCCCTCGTTAAAAAATGAATAAGAATTGAGCACAGCAGTCACAGTAATTCCTATAACATTAAACTATGCCTTGACATTACACTGAATCTCTTCAAGGATATGCATAATATGCTATTACATCTGATTTGTCCAAATAGAAAAACCATTTTTGTTTTTTTTATGAACTACAGGCAAGCTGGAAAAAGAAAAGGCCAAGCGTTTGATCCATAACTACAATCAAATTTATGACCTGTGCCTCAGTCCTCTAAAAATTGATAAAGCATTTCGGCCTTTTCATTATAGCCAAGACATGCCACTGGAACCTTTGCTACAATACTTGAAGGAGCTGTAATCTCTACTGAGAGAAATAATTTTCTCATGGGTGTCTATCCAATGATGTTCTTGTTAATTCAATACATGAATATTCTTACTTTTAATTTTCAACTGACTAAAATCAGTTGAAATATATATATATATGCATATTGTAAAAACAAAATTCTCTTTTGAGTAGTACTACAAAGTCTGGGATTTATGTATCACGAAATTTGACAAATTTTCAAAATTTGGTTTGGAAAACACATCTCCACAGCAAAGAATTACTGTTTGTGTCCTCTGCTTGCTTTGTTATTTGTAACGATAGACCTAAATTCAAACTCAAAAAAGTAGCAAAATAGTTGTAGGAATTTGTTTTGAAAGCTCATCCAGAGGAATTTTCTATATGAAGATTCAGGTATGTCTTCAATACATGGTAAGGAATTCAAAATGGTGGCCCCAACGCTGAGAATTCAAAGCTCTGGATAGTTGTGTTTTTTTACATGTGTTGGACATGGGATACACATAAACAACAGGGAGAGTTTAAACCGCAATGGGGCGCTGTTGATTTAGGAATAAAATGGAGTTTTTATAACTTAGCTCCAAAATACAGGTAGTACTTACACTCGGATCCTTGACAAGTGGTTCATATTTATGACAGTGGTAGTGTTCCTGGGTCATGTGATCACCTTTTGCAACCTTCTGGCAAGCAAAGTCAATGGGGAAGCCAGATTCACTTAACAACCTTGTTATTAATTTAACAACTGGAGTGATTCACTTAACCAATGTGGCAAGAAAAGTTATAAAATGGGGCAAAACTCACTTAACAAATTTCTCACTTAGCAACATAAATTTTAGTCGTAAGTTGAGAACTACTTATATACAAATATTCTGGAATAAAAATGTTTATTATAGAAATAGGTTATTTTTAAAAAGTAGACATAATAAAATGAGGATTGATCATTATAAAGATGGATGGATTCTCCTCAATTGATGCTCTCCAGATTGTCATTTTGGCATTCGCTAGCTTATAGGGCTCCAGAGTTTGGCACCAAGATGAGCCGCAGCAGCACGTGCCAGAAGATCCTATTGTTTCACTTACAATAGCATGAGAAAATTACTCATTGTGTTCTGAGTCCTTGCTTGAGGTTTCTAAATACAAGTATGAAGATGTTTACCACAACTTTGACCTTGAAATGGACCCCAACAAAATGGGGTCCATCATGAAGGTCAAATTTATTTTTTAATATGAATACTTTTGAGGAAGATCTGAAAGCCTTGAAAAGAGTGGGGCCATTTTCCAGAATTCATAGCACTTGGGAAATTTGGAAAGCTTTGCTACTGTATGACAGCAATGAAGAAGTAATCCGGTACTGGACTAGGAAATGTGTTAATGCTTGATGTCCTGAGAAACAAATATTTATGTACCACATAAATGTCTTAATACATTGTTTTTTAAAGCATGAGTTAGACACCTGATATAGTTGTATTATAACTTTCAAGAATGAACTATTACTTCCCTGTAGTTGGATTTTATAATGGTCCTCTAAGGAAGTGATGATTTTTCCATCTGTGTATCTTGCTTTGCAATCTGTTCTTGAAGTCTGACACTTGTGTTCAATATGTTTACAAATAGCAATTTTAAAAAGGAGTTCCAATAGTGAAATTATTTGCTTTCTAAAATAGAGGAAAGAAGTTGGTTCCTCATGAGGAATGTTCCCAAACTGGGGGATAAGTTAGGCACAGAGTATGAGAGAGTGACACCTTCCTATAAATTTACAGATATATTTAAATTCAGGACTAAAATAATCAAATTAAAAAATAATTTTCAGTCAGCCCTATAATTCCTCTGGTCAGGGACAATTTTGAGTTGATGCTGACTTCCCAAAGTTTTACGAAGACTAAAATAGGCTCTTTTTCAAATTAAAACATGTGTAACAAGCTATATAATAATCAAATTAAAAAATAATTTTAAGTCAGCCCTATAATTCCTCTGGCTTATGGTCAGGGACAATTTTGAGTTGATGCTGACTCCCCAAAGTTTTAGGAAGACTAATATAGGCTCTTTTTCAAATTAAAACATGTGTAACAAGCTAATCTGTTCTATCAGTCACCTTTTGGACAAGTAAGAAAACTGTGGGGCAGGGATATGGGTATCTTGCTATGGCACATGTTCAGAACATGCCTTCAATCAACAGAAATTGGTCATGCTACTACTTGATTTATACAGCTCTTATTAAAATCCAAATTTGAGAAGAATTTGGGGGTTATAATATTCACTGTTTTATTCACTGTTTTATTCCCTGAGATCCTAAAATATAGCTCCTAGGAGCTTCACTACCAATAAAGTCACTTTAAAGTTTGGTTTGGTTCTGTGGTTAAGGTGTTATCCTAGAAATGAGAAGACCAACCTCAGCCACAGAAGCTCACTGAAAGACATCAGGTCATTCACTCTTTCCCAGCTCAACCCATGTGGTTCAGATAAAATGGAGATTTTCATGTAAATTGATCCTGGCTCAAGCTGTTGGAGAAAAGATGGGATATACATCTAACAAATATATTAAGGCCTCCGTGTCTAGTGTACAAGATTGCCCAATAATTTAGCTCTTGAAACTTCCTCTCAGACTTTGGATCAAAAGCTTCTGTAGACCCTGGTCAGGGAAGAAACAGAGTGGAGGCAACTTATATTACTTCTGTGCCAAGAAATGGAGTATTCTCCTCCCCATTTCAAATATGTAGAACTCCTGCTGTTGATATAAGCCAAACATCTGCTCTGGCTGTTCAGAATTCCTCAGCAGCCGTCGCGCTCCTGTTCATCACCAACATTAGGATTTAGAATAATTGCTGTGCCAGAAACACCCCCTCTGAAACATGTGAAAAGTCCAGTCGCGTTTCAGGCGTCTACTCAGGCCCTGCAGATGTTAGCGTACCCACAAATCATCTGCCTCCCATTTTGTAATTCAAAGATGGCTTGAAAAATAAGATACGTTGTTCCTAAAAAGTTCCACATTCTGTTTTCTCTGTCAACCCACCCTTTTTAATGCCAATGATTCATTAGCAGCCTAATAGGCATCTCTGGCTACATGGTGTGCCCATGACAGAAGGGCATATGTCCATGGCCATGTGCTTGAGACAGATAAGTACATAAACAGCATATTGGCACCAGACAGACATCTGTGCCTGGAAAAATGCATATGATATATACATGAATGACATTTTAGCTTTAATTAATCCACGGAGCTTTGAAAAGCAAGCTCAGCTCATCTTTTCGGTAAATATCAGCAAGATGCTTTTTTTCTTTTCTTTTTTTCCTCCCTCCCCCCAGCAATATGTCTTGCAATGTTTGAAAGACACGTTCATAAATTTAGCCTGCGGCTTCACACAGATAACTAATTGTGAAATATCTACAATTATGTCTCAGGTAGCAAACGTTGCACTGAATAAACCGCAAATCAGATAATAGAGCCTCTATATAGAAAGCTAATCTGCCAGCTCTCAGTGGCTATCCCAAAAGATGAATAGGTTCAAATTTACTCAGTTTGGGTCCCTTCAAACATCTCTGTAAACAGGGCAGAAAGACCAAGTCATGAACCATTTAGCAGTGGCTATATGGCTCCATAATTGTGTCTTTAAAAAAGCAACAACATTTGACACAATTCCATGGTCATTTTCAGTAAACAGTGCTATTAGTATTGGACAATGCTAATGTTGAAGATGAGAGATAATTTTGTCTAATGGTTAAGGCACTAGAACCCTGAGTTCTAATTTCTATTTTAAACACAGAAACCAGTGGGGTGACCTTGGCCAGGGGTGGCCTGCTGCATGGACACAGAGGTTTGGGTGAACCTCTTGCTCTGAGCTCTGGCTGGGCCCGCCCACCTGCCCCTGCCCTAAGCTATCACTAAATAATTTACCTTTCAGCCGCCCCAGCTGCTCAGGTGAGCTCTGCGCTGCTCCTGCTGCACTCACCGGATCTGCTTTCTTCATCAGCTGCCTCCCTCTCGCTTCACACAAGCCCCAACAGGATGTGCATGAGCGAAGCGAGCACGCACGTGAATGCGCATGCATGTGAATGCGCATGTGTGTGATTGCACACGCACGACTAGCAAACCTCTTGCTACAGCAAGAGCAGCCCGCCTCTGACCTTGGCTAGTTGCTTCACCTTAGCTCTGGGAAGAACTCAATAGCAAATGCTGCCTTGAAAATTGCATGGATTTGTCCTTGTATTCCACCAGGAGAAAAATCTGACTTGAAGGCGCAAAAAAAACCCCAAAATCCAGAACAAAGCAAAAATATACAGTACAGATAGTCCTTGATTTACAACCATTTGTTTAATGAGTGTTCAAAGTTACAATGGTACTGAAAAAAGTGACATGGCCATTTTCACGCTTACAACTACTGCAGCATCCCCATGGTCACATGCTCAAAATTTGGATGCTTAACAACTGGTTCATATGAATGACCCTTTCTGTGTCCCAAGGTCATGTGGCCGCTTTTTGTGACCTCCTGACAAGCAAAGTCAATGGGGGAGGCAGATTCACTTGAACAATCGTGTTACTAACTTAACAACCGCAATGATTCATTTAACAACTGTGCAAAAAAGGTCACAAAATGGGGCAAAATTCCACTTAACCATCTTGCTTAGCAATGGAAATGTCTGGCTCAATTGTGGCCGTATGTCGAGGACTACCTGTAGAGGATAGTTGAAGACAGTGGCTTCCCTCTAATTAGCTGAGAAAATTGCAGTGAACTAAAAAACAACAACATACTAATCAGATACCAAAATTTAGAGGCACTTTCAGATGTTTAGCCCCTTCTTGTGTGAGGGGGTGTGGCTGTTGCTCTCAGCTTTGTTCTATGATTTTTTTTTCTGCTGGAAACCAATTCTCAGTTTTGGAAAGAAGGCCCATGTGGACCTTTTCTTTTCACTGGCTTGGTGGCCTTAATCAGAACCGACGAATTGAGATCCATCAACTGTTGCTCAACATTACCCCCAGTGATGGCACAACCGGTAACTAACTAGCTACTGGAATGACTTGCTAATCTTTTCTGTCCAGTGTTTGTCAGAATTCTGCAAAAGGAGGATGCGCAATTAAGTAGGGAAATGAAGAAGAGAGAACATTTATTATTTTCTCGTCAATGGTATGTAAACTAACACAATATAGAACTTGCTTTTTTATTAATATGTTTATTTGTATTAATGACTGGAAGCAATCCTATTTCAGACACTTACTGAATCAGCCAGAGTATACATAGGGAGAATAGCTAATTTTAATAATATTTTTGTACACATATTGTAAGCCTTTTTATATATTAATGCTTTCTTCAGTACTATTTTGCTTTTAGAGTACCCTTGAGAAAGGAATTCATTTTCAAAACAAGCTTGGGTCCAATAAAATCATTTTTACTGGCACCCAGGATTCCTCCCTCCCTCTTTCCTTAGTGCCAGAATAAAAAAATCTGGAGTTTGCATAAAATTGTGTGATTGAGAGCCACACTGAAGCTATTCTTGAATTATATAGTCCCCATTTGCCATCAAATATACAGGACAAGCCAGGAATGAATTATCTCAAGCTGTAATGAAATCCATTCCATCCCATTGGAAGGAAAGTTGAATAAATTTTCTTGCCTTGACAAACTGAAGATGATGCGTCTTATTTTAAAAGTTTACTATGCGAACACCATTTATAATCACATATTATGCAGATGTTTGCAATAACTCTGGCTCTCCGATTAGACTTTTATGTAGCTGGAACGGATGGCATCTTAGCTCCAATCTGGCTGTTATACACACAGAAGAATGCTGCCTACTCTCATCTCTCATGCTGGCTTATCTTAAAATGATCTTGATGTTCAAATATGACCTATGAATGCAAAAAATCCAATCCTTCTAGATAGGGCTATCAAAACCAGAACTGCAAGACTTCTGATAACCATTAAATGGCAGCAAGGAAAAGCCATTATACTGCCATCTGGTGGTCAGCTAACTTTTTCAGCTCAGATTTGGTAGCCCTAGCTTTAAATAGTCAATGATTAAACTGTCTCTTGTAAATCAACCTCTCAGAATTGACCTGAGCATTGTTGGATGTGTGGATCCCATGTAACCAAACAGTCTTATGCTTCCCCTCCTCTATATGTAGTTGGTTGGAGATGTGGTTTTTATCCCAGCCCTTTCTTTTGATGCATGTCTTCCTGTCCATTTGAGAAGTTTCCTCTTCACTCAACAATGCATGGACAATGTAGCTCTAAAGGCAGCAAAAGAATGAAAGTGCATTACTCTAGAACAGCCTGGCTGACTGGGAAATCCTGGGAATGAAAGTCGAGACATCTTGAAGTTGCCAGGATTGAGAAATACTGCTCTATAAATTACATTCATTGCTAAGCAAGATGCTTTCTTTTTATGAGTCAGTGCTATGCATTTGTATTCTAATTTCATACCTAGTATTTCTGTAAAGCTTTTATTATCTGTTTGCTATCATGTAATAGTAGTGCGTGCAGTCTAGATTTGATAGCATTGAATTCAAAGTGAGAAAACATAGATTGGTTTGCAGCAATAAGAGCACAAGGAAAGTATGTAGGCTGTTTATAAAATCAGGCACATTTTGCTTCATTCTAAATTTGCAAGAAATTAAGGTAGGTTTTTTGTTTGTTTACTTAGCACATAAGCACCTTGAATTTCCTTTGGTATGAAAACAATAGTACTTTAGTTTAAATGTTTAGATTTAAATAAAATATTACATTTAATTCAGAACAGCTACTTGAATAAATCTATTAAATCAAAATTTGTAACCACCTTGCTATTTTGTGTTCAAATGTCAAAAAAAATGGATTGCGATTACTCACAAAACAAATGGACCTAAGCAACATTAAAGCAATGGGTTTGATGGTAGCTAATGAATTTACCTTATTTTTAGTATTTATCTACAATCATGTTTGTTATTAATTTGGTACATGTAATAAATAACATGGGAGAAATTCAATGTTGTTTCCATGACAAAAGTGCCATAAGTGCAGATTTAAACCACAAGGGGGCATCACTTCCACATTGTATAGCAACATTTTATTCTGCAATATGAGAACTGTTTACAACTAAGACTGCAATCCAGTGTACACATTTCTCTTGAGTAAGGTCCGTTGACCGCAGTGCGATTTACAACTGCATAAACAAGCACAGAACTGCACCCTAAGTAGCATGATTTAATGGCTAATTGTTCTTTAACTTTCAGAAAGCTTAAAAAAGTACTTCCTAAAGACTGTTGAATTAAAAACAATGTGCTAGGAGCTGCACATATGTGCAAGAAAATAAGGACATTAAGAGACTACTTAAATAGGGACAAGCAACCAGTTTATTGGAAAAGTTAAACTGAAATCTCAAGAAAAACTTTGGAATAAGATATAAAAAGGATATAAATGGATATAAAAAGTGCAGTGGGGAAGTCCTCCTGCCCCATCTTCCTTTGACAAAGCACATCGCTTGCTAACAGAGGTGGCAAAGGCCCTATAATTCACAAGAAATGAGTTCCCTCCATCAACATATCCATGTCTAGCTTTTAAACCCTGGTTGGGTGCACTGGCCTGGTGTTTTTCAGAATTAGACATGAAGTTAAAAGATCTTTCACTTACATCCTGATTAACTGCAGCTTCTTCTGCAATTAAAACCAGCTTTAGAACATTGCTTCCCAGATATAGAAGATATTCCAAGGATAGATACTTATGGTATTGGTAAACAGCCTAATCAACGAGCTATCAAGAACACTCTTACCAACACTGACAGGGCAAGTAACTAGTATATAAAAATAACAAACCCAACTCTCTTCTAGCACTCATGATGATACTAGTTTGGTGAAGAAACATCTGCAAGAACATTCATCCTGAAGCAACAATTGTTATAATAGATACAATAGATTTATTTTCTTTATTTTTTCCTAGATTGACAAATTAAAAATTCATCCGTTCGTATTTAAACCTGCATGCTGCTTTTCTATCCCTAGTTTCACAATTAGTTCTTAGCAAGGAGCAATATATGAAGAAGCCCAAGTCATACAGCATAGAAAAGGCAGTAGTAAAATAGCAGCTGCAGCCACTTTCTCCCATTAATAATAAAGAACAACAATATAAATCCCAACTACAAATCCTGAGCATTCCCAAATGCTTTGCTAATTTTCCAGTGCAAATATTTTGGAGTCTCTAATCCAGGGTAGGCAACTATGGCCTTTTTATGTCCTGTGGACTTCAACTCCCATGCCGCTTCAGGAATACTGAGAGTTGAAGTATATGGGTCATAAAGGACCATAGTTGCAATCCCTGCAGGGCAGTAACTGGTCTGACTGCCCGAAGGCATCTTGAAACTGATGGATTATTCCCTGAAGCTGCAATACAGCACCAGTGTTTGACATGATTGCGCTAACCCTCAAGTTGCACAACTCACCTTTCTAATATATGGGTCTGAAACTCACTGGTCTCTTAATTTTACTGTATTTTTGTCCCAGTGCACAATATTTTACTATTCTTGATAAATCAAATAGTTTATCTCATAGATGGCTAAACTACTAACTATGCATGCAGATGTACACTTTTATTAATAGAAAATGGATATTGTAAGATTCCATCAACACATCTTCATACTTGACATTTTATTATTTGGGGGGGGGAGGTATTTTCTTTGCTTTTTGATTCCACTGATGCTGTTTTGGGCCTCATACTTTTAAGGATTTCCCAGTTCAAAAGGGTGTTAACCTATCTTTTCAGTTTTTAGCAATCACGTTCATAGGAAGCCTTGAGTCTGAAGAAGTAGTTGAGGTCACAATACTGCGCTAGAATATAGTTGAGAATTTTATATTGTTTTATTCTGCGATAAGAATTTCTCTGGTTTAGAAATTCCTTTTGGAGTAGCATAATTTGAGTGCAGACAGCATACATTCATTCAAAGCTGCTGCCTAGATGTATAAATCAGTTTTGCTGTCTCCTTGATGGGACAGGAGGGCTCAGTAGCTTCAATGATCCTAAGCAGGATGCTTTGTGACTTTTATCCATTCAGGCAACAAGAAAAAGTCCAATTCAATTACATTCAACTGACCCAAATTTTTACCTCATAAATCAACTTAATTTTAGAAAATGCATTAAAAGAATCTGAGGAATTTAGCTACTGCTGTTCTTCTTTTTTTGTCCTCATCTTCTCTCCTCTTCCTCCTGACTTTGAGAAATTAATTAAATTTGTGGTAAACGTATGCTACAGTTGTTAGGAATATGCACTTTGTTTGACAACACACATTTGATTACAACGACAACATAAAATAATAAAAGACCATAGTATTGTCAATTTTAATGGGAATATAAAACATCTTGAAGAATAAAACCATGTTTACAAAGTAGTGCAAATTATTTTCATACTATTTCTGTATAGTTCATTTTCTTTGCACAGACACAAGCATGTATCATACACATTAGAACCTGGTAAGTCTAACTAAAAATATCTCAGACTTACTATTTAAAATAAAAAAATTAGTAGTTCTTAAAAGTATGTCATCCCAAGCAAATACTTACTGGATCAAAACATATTTCATCTTAATAAAAAACATTAGCTTTTAAGCTTTTCATTGATTCTAAGAACTGCTTTAGTCAAATGAGATTAGGAAGTCTAAAAGCAAATTTGTTTAAAAATGTAATCTCTTTATATAAGTAAAATAACTCATTGTATACATAACTAGAATGCATCAGTTATACCAGCATGTATTTTGGAATCTACCGTAATGAAAATATTCACATAATCAATACAGGGAACGCATAAGTACCGCTGCAGTTAAATCTTCTATATTATTGGAAATAGTACTAGTGATATAAAATCAATCAATTCACTAATTTAAACAAAGAGTGAGTTTGTAGAACCAATTTAAAAAGATTTCAATTGGTTTCATTTTTGCTTTGCTAACTAAGAAAGAGGTATAAAATTCTGGATTCAATTGCTTTGATCAGTTATTTAAATTAGTTATTTAAATTCAAAGGAGGTAGTTTATATTTTGAACTAAGTGCTGTACCAAAAAGGCAACTCCAAATTCAGTTGCCAAGAGTTATTCCAAAGGACTGTCCCCAGATTTACATTTTATCATCCCCAAAGTTAAGAAGAATAAACTGTAATATCCTAAAAGTTATTTGTTATTGTTGAGTGTAGAGAGAAACACATAAATATATGTATATGTATATCGAAGTGTGAGGCACCCACATTCTGCTAGGCTGCACAATCCAATCTAGGATGTGTAGAGCTTACAGTCTACATACATATTTAATTATTTTTAGCAATAATTTCACTAATATCACAGTTGAAAAGTATCATCATTTATGTCAATTCCTATAAAATGAAGCAATTAGGAAGACAGAGCTACAAAATCACAGACATTTGATAATATTGAACTAGTTTAGGATTACAAGCTAAACATGACTGAGAGTATTGCTACTATAAAAACTGAGAGCTGGTTAACTATTTTTTCCATCCATAAATAGTTGAATTTATCTTAAGGAATTATATTCTAGCTCTATTGCAGCTGAAGAGGTGAGATATTATATGCAAAAGAAAAAAATATTTTTAGGGGCAGCAATAATTATATTTACTGACACATCTAATTAGGACTTTTTTCTGCTAACAAACTCAAGTTTTCTATTACATGGATTTTTTTAAAAATAAAAAAAAATGAGTTTGCTTCTATAAAACTATGCTTTTGGATCAAGTTACAGTAAAGATGTAATTCTGAACTACTAAAAAGCTGTTTCTCCTGGTTCTTTAATACAAAGATTTGCAATAGTTAAGCAGCAGAACTATATTGGCCAAAACCTAACTATCAGACCATTATCTAGCTCAACTGGTTAATGTAAACAGCTTTTGATGATAGTCAGTCATAAATATTTTAAGATGAACTTCAAGTTTTTAATATTTCTCTACATTCTTGAAATTAGGTACAACTCTATTTACCAACAGTAGTCATGGCTTGTCTCCACAACACACATTACTGTGACTGAAACTTACTTGAGCAACATTGTTGTCTAGTGCATGCTGGCTAGTACAAGGAATGAAACAACCTCTGAGAACTATCAAATCCCAAAGAAGAAAATGGAATCCAACCAAAGAACAAAACCAAAGAGATAATCAACAAACATAAAATGCCGAGAACTATAAACTGAAAAAAAATAATGAAATTCATCTGTAACTGTATTACAATTGTATATGTACTTGTTTGAAAATAAATGCCACTGAATTCATCAAGATTTATTCCTGAGTCGTTATACCTGTTGCAATGCTATCAATTTTATTCTGTTTACAATGAAACAAAAATGTTCCAAATGACCACTAGAATTTGCAACAGTGCTAAATGACTGGCAGTTACAACCAGTCTTTGAAGTTCCTGTTATTGCAGCGCCTTCGTGGTCACATGGTCACAATCTGGGTGCTCGGCAACTGGCTTGGCTTTCTTACCGTTGCAGTCTCCTGCAGTCATGTAATCATGATATGCAACCTTCCCTACTGACTTCTTACAAGCGAAGTCAATGGAAAAGTCAGCAGGAAATTCAAAGCTATAATTATGTGAGGGTCTCGCTTAAGGATCTGCATAGTGCTCGTTGAACAATGCTAACCAGGGAGCGTGGGAACCGCCATCATAAAGTAGCAGTCATATGGCACTGCACTTTATGATATCACTTAACAACAAAAATTCCAGTCCTAATTACCTTCATTAAGTAAGGACCACCTGCAATCAGGCTTGTGATATTGTATCTACATAAAACCATTTGATACTGAAGTTATTTGCTCAAGCCAGTTTTAAAATGCAAATATAGTAAAACTATACTATTATTTGAATTATAAATTTGGTGCCCAACAATACAAAAAAAAATGTTAAAAAACCCCAGCTTATAGGCTTCATTTTACTTGAGGTGTATGGGTTCAAGATTGTATTGCATTATAGTTCAATTTCAAATAGAATAATTTTAACCTCTTCCATTGTGTTTAATTTGAATATGTATATTTTCTTTAAATGGAAAATTTAAAGTTCGTGAAAGCAAACGTACATTTCATCCCTTCATTAAACACCCATGTGTTTGAAGTTCCTCCTAACTTGATCAACATTGTGTTGTGATTTTTAAAAACTAACCTCCAAAACAAATTCTATTAAGAAAAAAGCATCTTTATGTAATAAAATAATGATTAAGTTATTCTAAATCTAATTTTTGCTGAATGGAAGAAGGGCTTGGGGAGAACTCAGTAGGATTACAGCTTTACTGATTAAATCAATTACTTCACTCTACTTTTGGGAATATGGGAGGAACTACTTGCCATGAATCTTGAAGAATATTCATGAATTTTCCAGTTTCAGTGTTGTTATTTAAAGAATAAACTAATATTAAATAAAAAGAACTGTGTAGACCCATCACTAATGAAAACCATTCTTATTGAAGAATAAACTAACTTTAAAGAAAAAGAACCATGTAGACATATCACTAATGAAAAATATTCCTATTAAAACTAGTGATTAACCTGGAGTGAGAAAAAGTAGAACTTTAAATATGATGACAATTTACTTATCTTTATATACAGTACAATATAGAATGACAATAAATATAAGTCCTTCAAGAACTGTGCTTTTAAACATATCCCCAATCTTTTCAGAATCCTAAAGGAAACATTAAATGTTTCTTGTTTCTTATCATCTGGCTAAATTAGATTTAGCAGCAGATAGATCCCATTTGTAAAATCGCTGATGTCCTGCATCATAGTTTATTCTTTGTCTGACATTTTAAAACAGAAATAACAAAATAAATTAAGGACACTTTAGGGTAGACTATCTTCTATAACTTAATCTGACGATGTAGGTGGTGCTTTAACAGAGAGATTCCTTCGGCTGTTGGTCAATCGCCGTTGTTGAGCAAGAAAAGACTGTGCAGGTGGGTACGAATGACCATCCCTGTAGACGGTATTACCACTGAGAAGTCTGGATTCCATTCCTAGTTTATGAAATGCTAAACTCTGGAAGGAAACAGAATAAACTACTTAAATCCATGGTGCTCTTCATTCAATCTCAAACAAAGCTAATACTTATGATGGCTGACTTCTAGTATATTGCTAAATTATTAATGCATACATTATTTCTTTTTTTTTTGTTTATTGAAGAGATATATTTAATATCTGGCATAGTAAACAGGCATTGAACATGCACAGATAATATGCCATATAATTGATCCACAAATTATGCATGATAATCCTGGAATAATTTCCAGAAACAGCTCTACTTAAAAGTAGTATCACATTTGGAATATGGCTACTGAAAAATGTATGACAAATATGGATTCCAGCACTGCAGGAATGGACAGTCTATAACACTCACAGGTTGTGGCATCCAGCCCATTTCAGATCACACCACCATTTGGCAACAAAACAGGTAGCATGTTTTTTTATGTTACTTTACCACCCCGTTTGCAGGAGACTTAAGAGGCCTAAAGGCCATTAAGTTGAATGCTCAGTATCTGCTATGCAAGAACAAACAACAATACTGAGGTCAAGATTAGCTGAGAAGATGAATAACATTAAAAATCAAGTAAAATGTTAAGTAAAAATTAAGACTTTTACGTAGAAGGAAGAATTCAAAGGCAATTATGCTATTGTGTCAATCAAAAACTAGGGCCTTCCAGAGGGATCCATGACATATAGAGCAGGAGTCTCAGAACCTGACAACTTTAAGACTTGTGGACTTCAACTCCCAGAATTCCCCAGCATGGCTGGTTGGGGAATTCTGTGAGTTGAAGACCACAAGTCTTAAAGCTGCCAAGTTTGAAGATTCCTGTTGTAGAGCCAGGGACCCCATCAAACATTTCTGTAAAACAACATGGTCTAGTAGGGAGCTCTGCAAAGAAAAATAAACTGCATGTAGTCACAAAAATCCCAGAGAAAAATCACCATTTCAATAAATGTTAATCATATCAGATTGAGCTATTTGATTCTGAAAATATTAATAATAAAATCCAGTGTTGCACAAGGATAGAAAGAATTGTGCTTGAATACTTAGATGCTCCTCCACCCCCAACCCCGTGGCTACCACTAGCTTCTTAAAATCTGCTGCACAAGGTTAGGAAATCATATTTGGGGGCTTGTCACAGGAAGCTGCTTCCATCAGTACAATATGTTTGGATTTCACCCATGTTTACTAAAAACTTTTGCATGTGCACAAATACGGAAACTCACCTGGTTATGCCATGCAGATACAATTAACTTTTCTTCATGTTCCTGAATCCTGGCTGATTTACACTGACCCTAAAATGAATTTGTAAAAAGTATATTGTAAGTAGAAGAAATTATAGGACATTCAAAGCAACAAAATAATTACTATATGCATAATTCTGTAAAGCAACACATTTCTTCTGGCCTAATTTTACCAATTTCTTATGGCAGATCTTAGTTCATTGCCAGTGTGTCTCAACCTTGGCAATTTTAAAAGGTGTGGACTTCAACTCCCAGAATTCCCCTGCCAGCAATGAAGGAAAACATATTAAAATTGCTTTTAGTTTTACTGTTTAGTTTTATATTTTGTTGTATTGTCGTAAATTCCCTTAAGTGTTCACATGACCAGAAATCAAGTATGCATTTAATAAATATATAAAAACACAACTGTTGGCTGATGGTAACATAGGTGGCATATAAATAAATAAATAAAATACCTCAAGTGTTTCAATTCTTTTGTCTTTCTCTGTCAACTGTTTTCTTAGCGACATTATTTCAGCAGATGCTGGTTTTAATTTGGGATCTAAAGTTTTTATGACCTGCAGAAAGAACATACATTATGTTTACAATGATTCTTATCTAGTTACAGAAATAACATATGCAACAATTACATCGATCAAGTAGCCTAACATTTTGACTGAATAAGCCACCTTTATTAAAAACGTTTGGAAAAATTGTGTACTGGGACTTCTTTCTTCCAGAATGTTTTTTCAACCTCCCAGTCTAGCCTATAGCTCCAGTCTATTGATTCTATTTCCTTTCATTTACATCAACAAATTTGCTCTGCTTTTCTTGTTTTTATGGGTTCAGTCTAGCTGACAAAAAGCTTTCTGATGCCTATCATACGTGATGTTTATGAGTTTGAAGGGATTAAACATTTATTAATCCTTCATCTAAATGGATGACATAGTGTATATACCCTTTTGATATAGCTATCGATGGTTGAAGTAAAAATCCAGAGTGCCACAGATTTTATTCTATTTCCTTTTTCCAGGATGAGACAAACCTCTCCTGGAAAAGCAGAATAAGCTAATGTTGGGGGTTTGAGTGTGTTTGTTTATTTGTTTAATTATTTTAGATCACAAGGAACAATTGCAAACCATTTTGCTGTAAGCATCAGGCTTGAAATTGGGAGAGTGTGAGTTCTAGTCCCGCCTCGGGCATGAAGCCAGCTGGGTGACTTTGATTCAGTTACTTTTTCTCAGCCCTAGGAAGCAGGCAATGGCAAATCACTCCTAAAAAATCTTGCCAAGAAAACTGCAAGGATTTGTATTGGTAGTCTCCAAGAATCAGACACAACTGAATGGAAGAAAAAAGATTAATTAGATACTGCCACGTATGTAGCTTTCAAAGAATAGAAATGGGATTGGAACAATTTTCTAGTTCAAGAGTTCTTAAAAAATTCACTGGTTTATAGAAAATAATACTCACAGTTCTTGCTTTTTCTAAATACATCTTATATCTCTCTTCCATTGATTTCATATCTTCCTCTTTCTTATGCAAAGCAGCTTCTAATTCTTCTATTTTTTGTGCTATTATTAGAAAACCCAACATAATAATTAGTAGAGATAAATATCCAGATCTGGAATAACCAATAACATGTGAATACGGTTAGCTCTGGAGGCCTACGTGATCAGTAATTAGTTGTAATCCATTAAGGGTACAGACTGTGATCCCATTAATGTTGATAAAATTTGGATTTTAATCAAACATCTGAGGGATCACAATGTCCTCATTTTGCCTTATAAACCAGTTGCATTCACTGTAGTATTCAGAAATACAGCTCAAAGTTATCATATGTACTACATTTAATAAAATATGACTTTTGAGAACGAAGAAAAAAGGGATAATCCTTCCATTTATATACTTGAAGTATTTTATCAATATAATGAGTAGTAAAAGACATCAAACAGAGATAGTTTAATGTCCTCCACAGTTTATATATGCAATAGGAATAAAGTATACCTGTAGCAAAAAGTGAAAGGGGTAAAACAGATCACTTTACCATTTTGATTTAAATCTGGTTGAAGGTCTGCAAGAAGAGCTTCCTTCTTCTGCAGTTCATCATGGACTTCATTTAATTTCTCCCTGAAAGGATATGGCTTTTTTTTTAATTAAAAGGCAACATAATTGACTTACTTTATTTTATATTAAAAAATTGCATGTTACCTTGTCACCTTACAATTATAAGAAACATTAAAACACAGCATCCCATCATAAAACCAATACAATGATATTAAAAAACAAATTAAGGTCATAACATAGGTGAGAAGCACATAAATATTCTAACAGCTATGAATTCCTGAACAAACCCAGACTCTCCCTCAAGGTTTTGGAGAATGAATGCCTAAAGGGAATCCACCAATATTGAGTTACAAGATCAATATGTCTGGGAAGGCAGCAGAGAAGACCATACAACAGCAAAAAAACCCACTTGTCCATGGTCCCCCACTTTATGTACATATTTTACTACTAATAAAAGCATCATTTTCTTCCAATTCCACTATGGTGTTACAAACCAGGAAAAAGTTAGTTAAATAAGTCATTAAAACGTCTTGTTTTCATGTCTGCTCACATGCATACAAAGAAATATAAATGTATCACTTACATATGGGCTGCTATCTTCTGCTTCAATTGACTGGACTGCAAATAATAAATAAAAGTGACTACTAGAAAGTTATTAGATCACATGAACAATCACACACACACACATGCACGCGAGCACACACACACACACAGAGGTAACTACGATCAATCCCACTGCAGAGCAACATTAAAAACTACTGAATCCTACTTCAGTACATAACTGGAACAGACCACGTTTCAGGATCTTTATTAAATGTCCAATAAAAATAAAGAAAATTATATTCAGTCTATGTTTTTCCCATATCATTGCCCTGTGATTTTTAGGAATGGCCGTGCATTACATTGGTTCCTTTTTTGAAACTTTGCTCAGTCGTTCATGATCTGATTACTCTCAACATTAAAATATGCCATGTACTTGTGTTTAAGTAAAATGCATGTTTTAATTGCAATTTATACAAAAGCCAGAAAAAATATTTACTTTGAATTTAAGATATTCCACATCCAAGGAATGATTAAAGACTTACATAAAGTTATAAACACGTACAAAGACCTTGCACAAGTTTTCCTGCTTGTTAATCAAAGTTGTCAATTCCCACTGAAACCAAGCCTGAATATTCCTTTCTTCAGAAAAATGAACTCACTGTGCATATTTGTATACATATATTCATATATGCATTTTTATCTTAGAACTGGCCAGAGGCCATATTCCAAAAGGACAACTTAGATTCAAATTTAATCAGCCTTAAAACAAATCAATATTGGTTAGAATTACTTCTCTGTAGAATAAAGTATCCCATTAACAAAGTTAACTGATTCTTGTATGCAGACACAAATAGTCTTCTAACTGGAATAAATTATGCATGTGCTATCACACAGAGAAAAGCCTTATATAGCAAACACCTGCACATTCTTATTCTGTAATAACTTACACTAAAGTTATTACAGAGTACTTGGAACTTTTATGTTTTATTATGAAATATAGGTGGCTCTCAACTTACGATGAAAATTGTCGTTGTAGAGTGCAATGTCACATGACTGCATCACTTACCAATGGCAATTCTGCCAGTCCTGATTGTCATGGTTAAGTGAAGACTGCAGAGGTCGTGAAACAGAACCTTTTAGAATTCCAACTTCCTGCCAGCTTCCCCACTGACTTCTCTTGTGGAAAGCCAGCGGGGAATCTCATAAATCGCAATCACCTGACCACAGACACACTGCAACAATCACGGTACAAGGACCCGCTGTAAACACCGTATGTTCAGTACCGTCGTAACTTTGAACAGTCACTGAAAAACTGGACGTAATCCAAGCACTACCTGTATGTTCCCATGTCATACCTACCCTTTCTCTTTCTGACTTGGACTCTTGCTCCTGCAAGGATTTCTGAAGGTCTTCAATCTGCTGCTGCAGCTCCCCAAGATGCTCCTTGTTCAGTCTATCATAAAGCATTAACCGTAAGACTATTAATAGAGTTCAAGTCTTCAAGCATGAAATCGTTGTTCTTGCAAGATTTACATCCATACTGTAGCTGGCAGCAAGAACATCCTTGACTGCCTCTCTATTGAGGGACTTATCCTTGCTAAATAAATTATTATTATTATTATTATTATTATTATTATTATTATTATTATTATTTGAATTTATATACCGCCCCATTCCGAGGA
>JANHFL010004398.1:42437-66849 GCA_032468155.1 Oxyrhabdium leporinum
GAAAGAAAGAAAGAAAGAAAGAAAGAAAGAAAGAAAGAAAGAAAGAAAGAAAGAAAGAAAGAAAGAAAGAAAGACAGCAGCTGAAAGAGTTTGGTATATTTTTTGTAAACTCCAAGATGATAGAATACTGCATATTAAAGAGATAGTAACATAATGGACTGGATTTATTCTATATACCTAAGAACATCAATTTCATCCTTCAGAGCCCGGGACTCTTCTGCCAGAGACGTCAGTTCATCATTTCGATGTTGCAGCTCAATCAGTTGTTTCTCAAGCTCTTCACAATGAACACGGTAATCATCTTTTGTAGTTTCAAGTCTTTGCAAAAACAACATTAATAGAAAGGGATTTACTATCAACTTCCTTAGCATAAAACATTATGGTATAATTCATAAAAATATATGGAAAAGTTTTAGCACAGAAATTTATATAATTTCTCATATTGGGGGCAAATGAAATGTAATCTTAACATTGTAACTTCTATGTCAGTTTCTATGTCATGTTATTACCAATAAAGAGAAAGACATTAAACAGTTTCTGCATTATTAAAAATTAAACATCTAGAGCAATGAATTACCTTTATAAAAAAAAGATAAAGCAAACTCAAAATTGGCACCATAATACAAATTTAGGATATGTAACTACTCAGTAATGGCACATTACTCCTACGCCCTCCACCTCCCTAAGATCTGGAAGGCACCCATCCTTCTAATTTTCCAAAAGTTGTTTAAAAGCTGGACTTTCCTACAGGCATTGAGACACATTAAGGCTGGAGTCCAAAGATTGTGTTCTTGTTTTAAAAAATATCTGGGGTTGTGTTTTAGGGAACCCAGAATTGCGGGGGGAGGGGGGTGTTGTTTCAGCAAGGTGGGGGGAATATATAGGTTTTATTATTTGTATGTTCTTGTCACTGCTTCAGTAAGTTGCCCAAAATTATGGCAAATAAGATAGATGATCATGTAAATTTTTAAAATAAAATTGAAGGTTATAGATCTTAACCATATAGTAATGCAAAATTATAAGACAGGATGAGGTAAGCAAAGGACCAAAACAAAAGATTACAATAATAAAAAGCAGTACCTTACACATTATACTACAGTACGGAAAACAATGAACTGAATATAATGTCTGATCAATGAGATCTGATACTGGTGAAAGAGCAAATAATAGTTTGGCCTAACAGGAATGGCTTGAGAAAAGCCTCAATGCTTAACCTAATGCTTGAGAATAAAATAAAAAGAGCTTTCTAAGGGACTAAAACTGCAAACTCGTGGCTTTTGTACCAGAGGAGAGGAAACTGACCCCTTGTTGATTCCTGATAGTTACTCAAGGTTGCTGACTAAACAAATCAAAGACTAAAAATGCTAGGTCACTATAGATATGGATTTGGCTGGGTTATGACATGGAGGGGGTTATGCTGTCCTTTTTCCTATAATAAGTTCATTACGTAAGATTTGTCTTGGCACTCTCTCAGAGGGTAGAACCTTGTACTCCATCCCTTGCATAGATCAATAAACGTGGCCCAAGCAGATCATGTGGACCCTTGGAGATGGTATGAGTTAAAAGAATGCTCACATAATAGCCAGTATGAATAATCCCAATGTTTTATACATGTTAATAACATCATTCCAACACATGGGATGGACTACATTAGTTTTATAATAATCTCTCTGGAAACTGCACCTACAGAATATGTGCAATTACTGAAGAAAACAATATGAATCTCTATGGGATACAGATAGCCGGACAAGGCCTCTTCAGGAAATAGTCATAAATGAACAGGATAATATAAGAGAAGGCTGGCCTTTGACAGCTCCAGGCCTAATAGACCGTAGCTAGCACTACAAAAACTACAATAAAAACTCCAGAAATATATAAATTTTCAGAATTTAAAATGGGGAATGTGCAAAAGCTATACTGTAGCTTTTTGCATCAAGTAGCACTTCAGAAATATTTTCTATTTTATTTCAGTAAACACCTTAAGTTGCAACAGTGATAGAAAAAATGGCTGGGTTACATTAATTCATACCTGAAATTTTCTTCTTGTAACTGTTCTAGTTGTAACTGTGCATGAAAATACTTTTTGGCAACTGCTGTGTTTGTATCATCAAATGAACCATCTAACTGATCCAATCGGTCATTCATTATCTCATTTTCAGACATTAAACTGCATTTTTCCTCTTGAAGGGCAGCCACCTAAAGATCAAGAATCCACTTCAGAATTATAAAGTCATCAAGATCATTAACACTGTGTAATTATTCAAATATTGGCACAAAGGAATGACTAACCTCCAGTCAAATTATCTGCTTCCTAAATTAAATATATATGTGTATGCATACATACACACAGATTAGCAGATAAGCACAAAAATGATTGTGTTAATGTACAATATGCAATTAGATAAAATCAAGGGCAATCCTTGTTATTTCAGTATATGTATTTC
This sequence comes from Oxyrhabdium leporinum, assembly GCA_032468155.1. NCBI lineage: Eukaryota > Metazoa > Chordata > Lepidosauria > Squamata > Cyclocoridae > Oxyrhabdium > Oxyrhabdium leporinum. Next base: position 44,882 of record JANHFL010004398.1, read on the forward strand.
CATTTGTCTGTTTCTTGCACTTCTCTCTGTGAATCCACATACAGAACCATCAGTTGTACATCCATCCTCTATTTGCAGCTCTTCTGTTCTAAATCAGCAACATCTTAGGACTTATATAATCAACATTACCAGTCACAGTAACAAAATCAACATGGAAAAAGTCTTCAAGACTATTATATGCAGTGGCAAATAAGGGAAGAACTTCAATACAGTCTTAAATGATATAAGAACTGAGCCAAGTAGACTCAGTGATGATCCAGCAAGACACCTTTCCTTCATCTGACATAAGAACACAAGAATTGTTGAATCAGATCAAAATCCACACAGATAAAATTTCCACCTTTCTGAAGAAGCAGAAAAGGGATTAAAAGGGGAAGCATTATTAGCATGTAGAAAAATATTGGTCAGTTTATAAATTGAAGAGAACAGCAGAGAACTGAGTAATAATAATAATACTTAGTAGTGAATAATTGTGTAAAAAGCAATTTCAACAGCCAAAACAAGTAGCATTAAGTAAAATTTAGGCAGCATCACATCTATAGATCAATGGATAAAAAGATTCATGCATTTTGCACATATTTCTGAAAATATCACAAGCTAGAGCATAACAATACTGGAAGTATATTAACAATCAAAGAAGGATTCTCGTATTAACAAAACAGCCCCTTAAGTATCTTTTGTGGTGAAAGCCACCATGTTAATTGTAATACAGCAAAACATCACAGCATATCACATGTTAGTTCGCTGATATTTAAAATGCAAAGTACTCTTTGGGTTATGTCTTCCTGAAATAAATATAAACCTACCTTTCTTAAATTCTTGTAAAATATCATGGGACACAGAGACCTTACAAATGAATTTATTAACAATTAGATTAAGCAAGAAGTATGTATATTTTGACTTTCAAATAAATACTCATATTCAGTGTAGCATAGTGGCATTAAATTATTGAGTTATCTTTGTCAAATGATATTTCAGATTTCCTAAGCTGTAAAAATGAACTGCAATCAATTTTAAGTATGAATACAGATTCAGAATCATTATATTATTTTATATTAATAACTATTGTCAGGGACAAGTATTTATAGCTTGCAATAGATTCACATCTTAAGTATTTTAAAAAGTATTCTAAACATTGTATATCAAACCTACAGATGAAAAAGCTACAAAATATTACTTCTAAAATCTGCAATAAAACACATTCAAAATAACAGTGAAAGACTGTTGGACATTAGTTTCATAGAAAAAAGTCCTTAAGTACTAAAAACAATAACATGATGAATATCATAACTAATATAAACTATAGGAAAACAAAACATCACATTGTTTAATCACAACACAACAGAAGATGTTTTTAAGATAATCTGATTGTAGGCATTTAAGGTAAATATTCATCAATTACATTTTCTTTAATGAAATGTACTTGGAAAAATGTAGTTACCTGCAAATCTAGTTCTTGACATCTTTGCTTCAATTCTTCTTTTTCTGCAATGACTTCATTAAGTTCTTCCACTGCTCTTTTCAGCTTTAAAATTTTGAGATGAACATTTTCAAACATTTAGAAAAACAAATTTCTTGACTTATGTCCAGTAAATGTGAAATTTACTTATGGTTATTCAGAGGAAAAAGAATGTTGATTAACTAGAAGGCAAGTTAGTAATGATCATACCTTCTAGATAATCAAATCTGTCTCTGTCATATACTTTTATGGTCCTTGGAACCTCTTTCTTATGATCGTCTTGTTCTTTAAAATAATCAAAATATTACTATCTCTGCAAAATGTACTTCTGTTGTTGCCACCAGGAAAACCTATTTTGGTTTTAAAATGCTTTTCTTTTTCTCCCTATTTTTTTCTTTAAGGAACCTAGGACAGCACTCCAGGTTAATAGTTAAACAAAGAAGTAAAATAACATTTATATAAGAATGCAAATGGTTTATAAAATATATAAACCACTTTTTTATAATACATCTATATTACTTCAAATACTTATCCTACAGAGATACTAAATATATTTCTAAACCTGTATTGCTGCAAGATGGATGTTTAGGACTCCCAGCCTCCCTCTGACCTATCTTGCCACCTCAGTGCCCCTTCTCTCCTTGTTCCCTCTTCTCTCTGAAATATAAGTTGGGACGAGTTATTGTCATACTGAGATCGGCAGTCACATCAGCCTCCTATGAAGATGTTAACTTAAACTCAACTTATTCCTTTAACAAATATATTTGCTCTTTTTTTCTTCCTCTGTCTCACTGCTGAGCCATCAAACATAATGAATTGTGACAGATTTGTAAAAAAGCTAGGTGATCTATATTACACAGCAAAATGTTTCTTCCAGTACTTGTGTCCTATGAGGTTCTGCAGCAACCCAGAAATGAAAGAGTACACAGAGCGATAAATTCATTAACTCGACTTTCATCAGAAATTACAGGAAAAGATTACTAAAAGCTAAAAATATAGTGTTATCAGTTACCTGTTGCTCCACATCACCGGATATATCGCTTGCAACAAAGCCCAAAATCTCTTTGCTCATTAACTGCAACAATAAAAAATTAAGGCAAAAATGCATAATTATCCATGGTCTAAACTCATAAGATAGTACTAGAAGATTAGCTGGTATTATTTTCCTTAAAATACATGAAATAATCCATGTTCAATACACACTTCACATTTTTTCACACATGCCTTTTCACTGCCAACGTGAATAACTAACATTACATAATTTAAACTAACATGATATGTACATATGAAAGACTAGAATCCACAAATATTTAAGCAAGTAATATTAGTTGCCTTATCTCTACTGCAACACTAGATAACTCCAGCCCCTCCTTTTTTTTTAAAAAAAGGAATCAATTCCAATTTTTCTGTTAACTCTTTTCTTACCTCTTGGATAGCAGCCATGACGACGTGCTGAACAGACTCCTCTAGTGTCATTATAACTTGTATATGTTCTACAAAGCAAGAGTTGTTTTTAAATGAGATATCCTACACAACAAATAAAGACCCAGGACAACTTACACATAAATGGACAGCCTTGTCTACAGTTCATTTCTAAAGTCCTCTCTGTAGTTGAATCTTAGTTATCTTGCATTCTGCAGTTCTGCATTACTGCGATAGACTGAAGATTTTAAGCAACATACTTCGCATTGCAGCCAACAACATCCATCTGCTGATGGACAGTATCTGCCAACTGGATAGAACTCTGCTTCCTGATAGGAGAGGAGAGCGCATAAACCAGAAATACACTGCCGCTCAAGATATGCTAAACCACATTGGTATGGCATGCTAATACAGCCAAGGTTAGCTCTGCTTTTGGTTCTAAACAGGCTTAATTAATTTTCAAAAGGAAGTCACTTTCCAAGAATACTTGAAGGATTGCAGTGGGCGTGACTGGACAACATGACTATAATCATAAATCTGCAGGCACATCATCTCCCCAAGTATGTCAAGTGCAAGCTACCAATCACTTGAATACAGTACTAATACTTCTCTTGCTGGAATGAACCAGAAGGGGTTCGTTTTGTTTTCCTTGCCTGGCTTTCTCTAGCTTGGGCAATGATTAGGCGACAATGCATCTTAAAAACATTAACCAAAATTTCTATATTAACAATAGATTTATTTTGCTTCATGTATTGCATACTTTCCAAAAACATGCTTGAGATCATCTCTCAAGCCTAAATATCTAAATATTCAGACAGTCTAAATATTAGAATTATTTTTTACTTTGCTTCACCCAGAAATGAAAGAGTTAATATTTCGGTTTCGCTGATATAAAAGACAAATTGAGATGTTTATTCAGAGGAGAACATTTACCTTGCTTCTTTTCACAGTTGACTGCACAGCCTAAAATGAGCTGCAATAACCTGCCAAGCTCTACTGGATTAGAATGTTCAGAGATTTGGTTTAAATCAGGAAGAAGATCTTCTGAGATTTGCTGAGTCAAAAACTGTAGATTTTTTTTTTAAAAAAGGAAGCCCAAAGTTATAATCTTATAATGAAATGCGAGGGGTTTGTTGTTGAATTTATGCCCCAGCTTTCCTCCTCTGAGGGCTCACACCACATGCAGTTATTTTTTTTCCCTTTTACAGCAACCACCCTGTCAAGACAGGTTGGTTCAAGATGTTGTAACTTGCCCAAAGTCACCCACAGAGCTTCAATATCTGATAGGCTGAGAGTCCAACTCCTTAGCCAATACACTTCCCAAAGAAACAAACGGAGTTAGAATACTTTGGAAGGAGCGTAAATCTTAGTTTTTAGAATTGCTTTTTTATAGCAGAGGGCGTTTCTTCACTCATATTATACTTCACATAAATGTTACATTTACTGAAATTCACCAGTAATAAATACTGCAACTGAACTTTAAAAAAAAACCCTGAATATTGATTACAGCATAGCACCTAAAGTGGGAACAGATAGGAAAACAAAAATATTTTCTAAAAAATATGTTCTTTTTCAAATAAATACATTTGCTTATAAAATCTTCATGGAATAAAGTACTAGTAATAGGAACATCAAAGTTAAGCTCATCCACGTAAGTTTTACATGTCTATTAGACATGAAAATAATAGATAAAATATTCTATAAACTGAGATTTATAACTAAGATTATAAAGAAGAAATTGCATATTTTACAGATTGTTATGATTTTTCATACCTCATGATAATAATCCATAATTCCTTGAAGAACCTTCTTCAAATTGCTAGCCTAAAATATTTAAAATGACAACTCAAGTGAGAATACACTATTTTCATATATTTGAAAGTAATAATTAATATTCTGAAATGCAGTCTTTATTCAACAAATTTAACTTCTACAAATATGTTAGTTGTACATACCGTACCAAATGCAATATACCACTTAAAATACCATCACTCTAACAAAATTGACCCTACCAAAAGAAAACTTAGTTTTACAGATGTGATAAATCCAAGCAGAGGGAATAAAGTAAAAAACAAAACGTAACACAATGCTTTCATAAAGCAGGGCAGATAGATGCTCAGCCCTAAAAAAAAATTGTCTGCTTTAGAATGGAAAACGTTATTTCATTTATTAGGGAAAATATTGAATTGTTTTATATTTTGTTCAAACTTTCAAATTAAAACATTTTATGGTCTATGGTGTCATTTTCCCATCTCTTTATTTCTCCCTCAAGCTTGTCTTTCAGGAGATGTGTAGGAGATAAAACTGTGATGGAGAAATAATGTTAGGCAAAGCCATCCAAGTCACCCTTCAAATAAAATGTTTGCCCAATGTCAATTAGGAGTTGGTCCCCTGGATAGACTGAATTTGTTGATATATTGCAGTCAGGTTTCAAGGAAACATTTGCTATATTTTATAAAAGGATTTTATTTGCTGTTTATAATTGGTATTATTACATACTTCAATTCATTTATAGCAACAATATAAATTCATGAACTAAAATGTGTACATAAAACAGAATTCAATTTAAAAAATAAAGAAAAATAGCTATGTATGCACTCGCAGATGGAAGAAGATAGATGCAACTTCTGAAAGCAGCATCGTGAGCCTCAAAAATCACATAATTGTTCCAATTATTAGAAAATAGGTGCTTTATTTGTGTTCCTTTATATTATGAAACATTATATTGAATACTTTTCTATGGTAATGTAATCTAAGGCATGAATGGGCAATTAACTGCTCTGGAGGGTCAAATAGACCTGTGAAGATCCACTGGCATGCATGCCCATATGTAAATTGAAAAAAATAGCAAATGCCTTCAAAATAAAAGCAATGCACTTGTATTGCATGCATGGTTTGGAGGGATCAGTTTACCAGGCCTTCAATGGTCATAGGAGGGATCAGTCTACTGCCCTTCTGGCAGTCTTAGGAGAGACTAATTTACCCACTTTCTGAAGTGCGAAAGGGGCCAAGGCACCTTCCCCCTCATTGATACTTCTGGCAGTAAAGTCCTATTTAATTTCTGACTGACCTCACCCAAGCTGGACAGGGACAACCAAAGGGCTAGATGTCCGTAAAATGTCCAGGTCTGATCTAGGGGTTTCAGATGCATTATCAACAGATGTCACGGTTATTACTTGAACCCATAGCCTCAAAAGAATCCAGCAACCTGATCTATAGGAAAAACAAAAACCCATGCACAATCTGGTACTTCTATGTTTATTGTTCTTATACTCTCCAAACCAATCTGGGATCTTTCCTAAGGATATAAAGAAGTTTAAGCAGAAAAATACATACAACATGTTTGGTCTAGGAATATTCTGAATCACATGCAAGCAGTATCAATAATCTAAACTATGTTTATCTATATTTTTAACATCAGCATTATAGCCAATATAAATATTGTATGTATCGATAAGATACATTACCTTTATTCTCCAGCTTTCACCAGCATCTGCTTTAATACGGCTTAGCCAAGCTTTGTCAAACCAGGCAGGATCGCTGAAATAAAATCAGTCTCTCTTAATTTTATTTTTTTTGGGTGGTGGTGGTGGTGGTGGTGGTGGTGAAACTGAATTTCACCGGTCAGCTTCAATCTTGTTTTGCTGCAATAATCAGTAAACAATGAAGTCACGTGGCAAAGCAAATTGGACTGTATCTAGTGATATAGTGATTTGCAGTTTAAGGGATGCTTCTGAAAATGGAGTGCTGACAAGCACATGTGGCTTTCTACTATATGCACCCCAGAATAGCTATGAAGTGACAAAAACCTTGAAGAGTACTAGGGGAGTATTTTTTCTTCCAATTTGCAATTTAAATTTAACTGTAAGTAGAATCTCCTATTTTCCGCCACAGCAAGGAATGTTTCTCCCTGGGAATTTAGCTAATCAGCCACACCCTTCTCCAGTACTATAAACTTTAGTCTCTAGGAAGCCAATTCAATTTTTTCTCCCCCTTTCCTTCTATTTTTTTATCAACAGATCTCCAATATTTATGGTATTGTAAAATTAATAACTATGTACAGTTTTTACTGGATAGAATAATAGTCTTCAGGGTTTTCCATATATGTTTTAAATATTGTTTTGTACTTCTACAAGTGATCTGAGCATGCTCTTATCTCCTCCATCTTCCTAGTCTCCTACAGTGGCCCAATTTCTGCAACTGTCACTTTCTCCCTATTTGTTTTCCCATAGAGTAATATGGTAACGCATATTTTCAATAAAGTAATGCATTATATTAATTTAATAATTATTTTTAAATAATTAACAGCCTCCCAGAAGTTTATTTACATTTAACTGAGTCCATGCTTTAATATAATTCAGATAATTTAAAATGATTCACTTGTCAAACTTTGCAACACACAAAGCCCTTAAAAGTGTTAAATGAATGCGTGCATCCCTCATGAGTAAAATAAATAACATTATGATTGGCAGAGGGTTCACTTCTAGCTATCTCTCATGTTTTATTCAAGATTTAGCTCCCTGTTTGGCCTGAAAAGCCCACTTCCAGCTTGCCCACCCAGTATGCCTATCTAATACCTCTGCTTCATGAGATGCACTAGTTGTCAGTCTCTTTCTGGGTACATGTCAAGATATTGGCTGTTATCTATACAGCTCTACTTGGCATTTAGAATAGTTACCTGATGGACTGCTTGTCTCCCATAGTATCTAGCCGACTGATTCAGCACTGGTACATTCTAGTTCCTTTGACAAAACAATATCATCTATTGGGAATAAGTGCAACTTCTCTGTAGCATCATCTACCTTCTGGAATGAGGTGTTCACCTTATTTTGCTGTTCATTAGAAAAGCAGTGAAGACCTGGCTCTTCAACGACACCTTCGATGAGGGAATTGAGATTCCCTGCTTCATTCTATCTGCTCTGACATTCTTGTCACTTTTTTCCTCTTTTTAATTGTATTGAAATTTCAGTTGTGAGTCACCCAGAGTCACCGGGAATCAGGTGGCATGCAAGTTCAATAATGAATAATAATAATAACTTACATTTCATGAAGAACATATGCCAGGGTTACACCATTTGTTAAGTCCTGTACTTCTCTGCAGGATTTAGCAATATTAAATGTCTGCAACTAGAGGAAAAGAAATCACAAAGTGATTAGGATAGCAAACAAATAAAAAATGTCACCATTATACATAACAGTAGCCCATCGTACTGTGAATCTGAAGTAGGCTAGCTGAGTGGTCAATTGGCAAATTATATATAGAATGAATCTTTGCTCAATCAAATTAATAATCTCAATCAATTATAATAGCACTCGGAGCAAACATTTTATCTGTATGGATATATTAAAAGGGAGGGTATTAAATTTTGTTTAGACATTGAGTAGATTTATGAACAAGAATTCTTGAAATTTTAATAGCGTCTTCAGCATTTTTGAGACCACAGACTTTATAGATGTTAAATGTTTCATTTAGAGACCGACAGATAAGGCATGTCATGTAATTAGATATTATGCTCCAAATCAAATAATAATTTTGATTAAGTTGGAATGAAAGGCTATACTTCTGTCAAGTGAATTTTTTTGTAAGAAGAGTAATTTTTCTATTATTAAAAATATTTCCGACAGTATTTGTATATATGAAAGTATTAGGTGGAATTCAATGTTCCACAACAGGATTTTGTCTTTCCATCGTTCCTGTTGCCCTTTCCTACTTTTTTTGTTATAAACAGAGGATCTGCAGATCCTAAGGAGAAGATTCATCTAAGGGATAACTGCGAGAACATCAATCTTCCCTCTTGTATTATGCCAGGAAAAACAGTTTGTATTAGTAGAAATACACTTTCTGCTCATAGTTTTATTCTTTGCCTCACTAAGGAGAATCCTCTGTACTGCATTGTCATCATACTATTAGCAGGATCTGAATACTTAGGATGTACACATATTGTTCCAATACAGGGCATTGAAAGGAACCTGTTCATTACAATCATGCGCATGCTATAATATGCTTAGGTGGCAGCAGCTCTTTCATTTTCACTAATCTGAAAAATATCCAAAGTTTGGTATTTTAATTTCCCCAGCATTCCTACATTCTTATAATACGTTTCTAATTATTCAGATACCCTTGGTCCTCATTCTAAGCATACTTTCTGATTAAAACTACATGTTCTATAATGCACATTTCTCTGAGGAGAAACAGTGATTATTTACTCTTAATATTTTTTCATGTTATTGGCAGCAACTTTCCTGCAGGGTTTACAATTTTTATCTCTTAGCAAAAGCATACATTTATACTTAAATATAAAAAAATACGACAGTATATGTTCTGGAGATTCTATGAAACATAAATGTACACTATTGGTTCGTATGATGGTTAATTTATAACTTTATTTTTTTATGAATATCTTATTATATTTTTATTACTGTTTCATTGATTGCCAGAAAATTATTAACTAATCACAGTTTGGAGGCGGCAGCAGCAGCAATTTACTTACTTATTTTGTGTATGATGAGACCATGACAAAAGAGAAATACACAATCCACACAATTATATACAAAACTTCTACAGGGGTATGGCAATGGCCTCATAACTGGATATCCAATTCAGCTATCCAGGTAATTGTATTAGATTTGTATTTGCAGCAGTAGCAGCAAATACAAATCTAATATAATAAAGATGTGCAGCTTACACTATTTTGCTGTAAAAAGCATTAAGTTTTTTAATCTATAGGAAAAAAGATTACCCCCCCAAAGTAATTCTGCATAACCAAGAACTACATACAAGTATTAAGATTTACAAGAAATGGTGTGAAGTCCAAGTGTTAAGAATGTGCACTCCCACCTAACTGCCAACCATCTATTAGGATGAAAGAACGCAAGGGGATGCAAAGTGACAAAAACTGTTAATCAAACCAATTTTCTACCGTTTCACTATACCCTTTCATACTTGATTTACTTTGGTCTAAAACTCTTTCATAAGATCCAAAAAAGATTAAAAAAACAAAACAAAAAACTGGTTATAAACTATTTTCAATGATTTGGGAATGGCTAAACTAATGTTTTTCAAATTGCATGCCATGGAACATTGGCATTCTACAGAAATGAACACAGGTGTTCTCTTCTACAAAATCTTCACTGACTGTCTAACTGCCTGGCAACCAAGAATTTTAGGAAGCAATTGGCTGAGAGAGAACTTTTGTTTTGTTTAACCTTAACAGTATTTTTCTGCTTCACTAGGCTATCGATTTAGAAGCACCACTCATTTTCATTTATTTCTCTATTGTAGGAATTCTAGAGTCTCTTGTGAACTACAAAACCATCATCTGTATCACTTGAGTGATGCATGCTCCCTTCTTCTAGAATATTGTCATATTCTTTTGGATCAACCCAGTCTGTGGTAGTCCATGAATTAGAAAATCTGACCAACTTAAGTTTCCAACTATTATCTGAAAAACAAAAAATGAACCTAGCTCCACGAAATGGTTTTACGTTTAAATCAAACACACTGTTCAAATGCCCTTTTTAATATATATTTGCATAAAAAAGTATTTTTGTACTATGCTGTAAAAAAAAAAAGCAAGTAAGGAAGCCAATCAGTAAAGTTCCAAATTAAAGTCATAGCTGTTTAATTTGGATTTACTTCTGATGGCAAGGTAATAAAAATAACTAACTAGTAGCTTTTACTTGCTAAGTTATAAATTACTTCTTATCCCTAGCAATATGAGAGCATTTCCATAAAAAAAACTATTATTGCTCTGGCACAAAGATCACTTTAAATTATTCTTAAAATCTACAGTTAGAGTCATCAGAATCACTCCATCACTGTTGTTAAACAATCTACCTGTCAAATGTTTATGTCATGCAGCATTTGTAAAACAGGTAGTAAATCAAACGTAACTTCTTCCTCATCACATACAAGAAATAAAAAGATAACTTTAATACGTATATTATACATACATACACACACACATATTCTTTTTAGAACAGGCATCAGAATTTCATTTTTAATATGTTCCAGTGTGTACACAGAAAAAGTGACAATAAAAGTAATCTCATCTTAATCAAGATTAATCAAGCTTCTAGTATACATACTGCAACTCAATTTTTGAAATATTTTTATCTCACCTTTATTATTTTTATAAATAACTGAAGGTGGCAAACATATCTAATACCCCTTCCTCTTCCTATTTTTCCCCACAATAGATGAGTTGGTATGAGAGAGAATGACTGGCCCAAAGTCACCCAGCTGACTTTCATGCCTAAAGCAGAACTAGAATTCAGTTTCCTATTTTCTAGCATGGTGCCAGAGCAATAATAGTTTATTATTACTAATACTAGACTAAACTGACTCAATTAAAACTTTTTTTTCCAAAATAAAAGAGCAAAGGGGCAAATAATTCATTATTTTAAGAAAAGAGATATTAAGCTATCTATCTGATTGCAAGTACTAGATAATAAATGAAACAGAACTGAGTTGCATGCAAGTTATAATAAAGGATTGGGTTATTTATTAGAATTAGATTATTTGAATATTGTTTTAAATATAATATTGTAAATGAGATTTGTGTATTGTGCAGATATTTAATAAGGAAGATTGATAACAACTTCGTTGATTTCTTGATTTTGTGATTTTTAACCACCAAGGTTATAACTTACGGAGGAAAAAAACAATCAAATACCTTGCAATGAAAGTTAAAAAAAATGTTTCTAATTCCAAAACAAGATAGAACCTGTTTCCGGAAACAGCAGACAGGCACATCCTTTATATACATGCTCAAAAATGCCTGTGTGAATATTCATGTTTCCCACGTGAATATTATCAGTGTCCTTACTTTTAGATCCTGCATAGTAAAATTCATCTTAATTCATACAGAATGTATGCATTCCTGTGGTATATAACACAGGTTAACAATTCACTCTTCTGTGGAATAAGTTTTCAGGTGTGTGTTGTTGGTCTATATTCCATTTCCTACAACAGCTAATAAAATGTCTCAAGAGTTATTTTCAAAAGCAAAGAAAAGCTGAAAGGCCTACCCGAAGTTTTTATTTTTATTTTTATTTTTATTTTTATTTTTATATATATATATAAAATATAATATAAAAAAGGAACGTTTTCACACAAGCTTTGACAAAACCTGAAAGGATACGGAAAGCCTCTCTATCAGCTACCATAGCCTTTAGATTTTCTCCTCTCCCTTTAATAAGCACGTGTCTCTAAAGGAGGCGGGATTCATCCCTTAACATTATCTTCCACGATTTCCTACCGCTGCTTCCTAGAAAAATCTGATAGGGAAGTAAAACAAGATTCACTCCATATTGACTATTGAAAGGCGGCATTGGAAACCTGTATGTCTAAAAGCGCTCTGACACAGAAGCCCATTTAGGGTGCAAATGTCTCCCTTCCCTCCTCCCTCCAAACAGGTTACACTGGAGAGCTACTATCCCATTGAGAACCATTTTTTAAACTTTTATTGATCCACCAAAGGGAAGCTCTCCCTGCAAAGAGGCTCCCCATAAACGCGTAACCCACACGCGTAGGGTGCAAACCAACGCACCCCGGGCAATTTTACGCAGAAAGGAGAACGGGTCAGCGTTAAACACGCAAGCCAGAGGGAGGTGGGTTTGCGGGGAGCCAGATTGCAGCTCCAAGGTGGACCGCGACCGTCCGAAGGGCAACCCGCATTCAGGATGTGAGAAGAGCAAGAGAAAGCGGAGCGGGAGAGGAGCGCGGAGATCTCCATATTGGATTTGCGGCTCCGCTCCAGGGCAATATTCCTGTCACCGGGGTGCCTGTGGGGAACGGCGCCTCCCCGCAACACCAGCCCTCTCCAACGTCGGGTGGTCTCGCGCGGAACCGGCTCGAGGCGGCAAGGAAGACGCAGCGCGCGACTAGGAGGCGGCGAAGGGAGGGGGCGCGAGGGGGGTTCGTATTAAACCAAGAGGCGGGGGGGCGGCTCCCCTTCCCGCCCCCCCCTGCCTGCTTCTCTCCCTCGCCACTTACCCAAAGGATGAGGCTGTCGCACAGCAGCTGGTCGGCAGGCTTCCCTTCCATGACGGCGGCCTCCCCGCACGAGATGACAATCGCGGCGGCGGCAGCAACAGCGCCGCCACCAGGGTTTCCTACGCAGCGCACAATGCGCCAACGCCGAGAACAATGCGCAGGTTGCGTGTCAGAGACGGCCGGTGTTACCTTAACTTTAACCACCCCCACCCACCCCGTCCAAGCGTTAGCCCCGCCCCTCACCGGGTTTGTCTCTGAGGATTCGGGCGGGTGTTTGACGCGGAAGCCGGCCAATTAGGAGTTAGGAAAATCAGGCGGACGAGGCTTTATTGGGTAGCTTCCAGCTCCTTGGAGTCTATCCAAAAGGCGGCTCCCGGGGGAGGTTTACCTCGAATGGGAAAGGAGGCGGGAGCACCTCGCAGGGGTTGGCTAGGGCTCCCCCTGCAGGACTGATGAGGGAGCGCTTTGTCTTGCGGAGTTCGGAATTGGATTGGACGAAGACGAAGCTCTTCCGTACACCTCCCTCGACGATCCTACCGGGCATTTGCCGGAGCGTTGTGGGCCGTTCTGCCCATGCGCCTCCCTCCCCCGCGTTTTTATTCTGCTGTCTTTGGGACGCTTTTCCTCGCTCGCACCACCTGGTAGAAACCTGATGGATTGCACCAAGCCCGAAGTACCTGGAGACACAGGTGGGGAACCAGTGGTCTCCCACTTGCTTTGGGGACGTGTTTTGGGATCTCTTCCTTAAATTTAAATTAAAGAAGAAGGGGGGTGGGTTCATTCTACTGAGCTGCCAAAACTAACCCAAGTATTGAGAATTATTAAGTAACTCAAAACCACACCACATAAAATAGTCAATGTCCCTGGGAGATAATGTGAGTCTTAAATTACTGATAGCAGCTATTAGAAGTCCAAACAATTGGTTTAATCCTACTTTCCCATGCTAATTCCACCTCTAGAAAAGAAACTTCTACTTAGTATTGCGCACCAAGACTGCTGCTTCTTTCTATTTTCTATCCATAATTAAAGATTCATATTAAATCCTAATAATTTTATAAAGGGGCCATTGCAAAAGTCATATTGCCCAGAGGCAGAAAATGTATTTAATTCCCCTCCCTCCATTTAGAAATATGAAGTTCCTGCAGATTGTTTTAGAAGTTTTTAAACAGGAGAGCAACTTTAGAGGAAAATACCTTTCATTTTATGTTCAGTAATTTTTGTTATCCTCTTTTTAGTTTCATTTTTCGGTGGAAAGCAGCACTGTTTGTTGCTGGACAATATATAATTTTATCAGTCCCATTGATGTCTTTTCCAAAAGAACCTTAGTTAGGCTTAAGGTGGTGGCACAATCTATTCACTCATTTTTCATTCTCAAGCAAGACTATTTGACTATTATTTGGTGGGTAGATAGGCTTAACTATTAAAACCTCATTTCTCCCTAAATTATATAAGACAGCCAAATTACCAAAGAGTTTTGTTTTAATATGCGTATCTCAAACTACTGTAGAGCAAATTCAGAATTTCCTTTTTCCCCGTCTATTTTTTTATAGCAAGCAAGGATTATTATAGAGTTGCGTTCTTAAAACCTTAAGTTTAGGGCCAGTGGGAATTGTATTGCACAGGGAGTCATAGTGGTTGACACTGAAAGCGACAGTCTCCATATCCAACCTCTTTCATTAAAAAAAAAATGGATGTAAGCAACATTGAGCCTCCTGGAAGATAGAAATATTACAAGATAGATAGAAATATTACACTTCCTGCATTTAACATGTTAAAGAGAAAACTAGGTTAGAAACCTCTTCCTGACTTCATCACTCTACTTTTATACCTGTAGGAAACTAAAACACACATGTAGACGGGAGCCCTAAAATGTTATGGTACCCAAATTGGCATAATCCAGTAATAGAAAAATCTAGTATTGACTATGTGTGACTTATTTGCTAATATTTGCAAAAAGAAATATCCTAATATGTTTACATACTGTAATGGAACTTCCCAAGTACAAAAAACATAATCATGATTATCTTAAATGCATCTAGCTCAATAAATTGAAACAATAAATAGTAATGTCTACTGGGTTTTCACCTATTTAAATTTGTATAGTCATGTGAAAAATGGCTTCTCCATTTTGCTTTTCTTTTTGTAAAATAAATGAAGACATAGTTTATTTAATAAGTCATGTGTTGTTATTCATCTGGGATAGTATTTACCTACTTTTAAGAACTGCTAAGGACCAGATGATTTTTACTATGTCCTGGATACATAGAACTCAAAGAGGGCATACTTTCTTTTTCACATGACTGTAAACTTGGTTGGACGTGTGAAAGCTCACAAGGCTTTCTTGTGACTTGGAAGGTTACAAGAATGAATTGTATCCTGCTTGGTCCTTTGGATGTGATATAGCAAGTCAGAGCGGTGCATTCTGGATCTATTATAAACTGATCAAAAAAACGGTGAAAGAGAACAGAACTGAAGTCAATTTAAAAAACAGATTTTCTTGACTACAGATATAAATAGAAATTTTGTATGCGTAATATGGTACATTTGATAATCTATAGATAACATTTTTGTGCCAATCTAGATAATAAATACCTTTATTTATATTGTTATTCCAAATTCAGCAGAGGTAACATTTTGAAGTCCACAAGTGAATGTGAATGCATTCAAAAATGCTGCCTTGCAAACAGGCTTGCCTATTGATTTTTATTTGAAAAATCTATGCAGATTTTAAGGTTATACATCAAATAACAGCCTGACTATATAATCCATTTTTCCAGAATGCCATGGTAGTATTTTGTATCCAAAAGTACTACTCATAATACAAAACTATTACATCATATATTGCCATCTTGATTTTGTGTTTTTTTTTGCCCGAGTTCTATCACACTATGCTTCCAGAGTGCTACACCTACTTATCACTGCTCTCATCAAGAGCTTATGACCAGTTTTTCTAAAAGCATATGAGGGAAGAAAAGAAGCAAGTGATTTGACATGATGAAAAAATAACATTTTTAAAGGACAGTTAGAGGCACTCAGCTTTTCTGATAGGAATATATATCAATACATGAATTATGCATCAACAGGCACTGTCATGATGTTGGTTATATTGTATTAGAATATATTTGAATAGTTATTGATACTTTTAACTTCAAATGTGTCAGATGAATATTTTCAAAAATGTGCATACGCTGAAAATGTGTCATTCAATTCACTTAGTGGAAATGTTAATCCTTTCTCATAAGGTTAGCCTCTTCAAAAAATGAAAATATGCTGTGAGGTTGAACTAACTGCTTTTATTTTTGTAAGTGTTTTCTTATCTTTATCCCATTGTGCAATAAACTGATGGATATTAACAAAATTGTGTATCAATCCATGCCAAATAATTATTTCAAATGCTACTGGAAAAGCTAGCCAGTTGGCTGGAAGGAAAGTTAATGCACATCAGAACTGCAGTTATTTTCCAATTCTTTGTATAAAAACACATTGGAGAATTAGCAGTGAATGTATTTTACCTTTGCTAAATCACCAACAGCCACAGAGACTCCAAAGGAAGGCTGAGAGAACATATGCTCTTTATTTAGCTCTGATTCTATGAAATAAATCTCATATTTTATGCTCACATTATATACAATAGTGTTAGTAGTAGATGGCAGTTCATTGGACCCAATCCACAATACTTTATTTATTAGAATAGCAATATGGCTAAGGCATTTGTTTCCCAATATGATTTATAATGATGGGTGAAGAGACAGAGATTTAATATGGATTGTGGGGTCTCTTTGGCAAATAAGTCAAATAAGGGTTCCTTCTATAAGGGTGAAGATTTTTTCACATTCGTATCCTGTGGCAAGTTACTTTGAAGTCAACTTCTAATCTCTGATTTTGTACACATATCAAATATATGAGATGTACCATATATTGATACAAAAATTATTTTACAATGTGTTTGTTTCCTTTAAATGTGGTATATATTTCAACCCAACAAGAGTGCTTAATATTATTAATGGTTTACTTTTAAAGAAAATAATCTAATTTTCATGGAGGGATTTAATAGTCTATAATTTTATTTGAAAGAGAGTGCATCTGTTCCCAGAAAAGGTAAACCAGATCAGGATAAAAGGAAATAACCTGAGATCAGAGGCAAGCTTACCATTGCATAGTGTATCTGGTTACATCTCTCTATAGTAAATATTTTGTGAATGGGCAAGCAGACAGATTTGCAGGAATCTATATGATATCCTTTCAAATGTTCATATGCGTTTACTAGTTGTGTGGGTATATTATGCAGGGTGTACCAAAAGTTGGGCCCTGTAAGTCAATTGCAGTATATTAATTTTATTAATAATTTATTTTTCAGAGCAAATATTACTGCATTTAGGAATATTCAAAAGTCATGTGTCAATCAAGTCAGGAAATGTTTAGAAGAAAATGACAACCGACTTGAACTTTTAATGTATATAATAAATTATGGGGCTTGATTTTTGGTATTCCTTGAATATGTGTATATGTACACAAACGCATATCCCTATACCCATGCACGCGTATACACCATTCTGACAGTTTTGCGTAGAATGATAAAGTTTCAGTTTTGCAGTAATCACATTTGCTCTGCCATAGTTTGTTGTAAACTCTAATCAAAAGAGAAGCCAAGACGATTCTGAGCTACAGTTTTAGCATCTGTAAACACAAAAAAGGCTGTGATGAGAAAAGTGTCATTTTGCACCTCCTCCACTTTGCAAGTGCCAAAAGATAGTAAGAGGAAGTTGTGAAGGATGATATGGTGTGAACCTCCTTCATTAATTCTTCCAGCATTTGCAAAAAACTAGAAGAGGTTTTTCCACAGGTGCCCTTTCATCAAAGTTTCTTCCAATCTGTGCAAGTATTTGAAGAGGCTACAGAGAGGCCATGAAGCACACTGAACCAAAGCAACATCCTTCGTCCTTAGCAGCAAGATGGTTGAAACCCTTTGTGAATTTGTTTTGAGCTGCTGCTCTCAACATTTCATTGAATCAAAGCATCTCCACACATCGCTCATCTGTTTCAATTTGTCTTGCTGACTTAAAATGTTAGATATGGATTGATCTTCATTTTATTTGATAATGTAATAAAAAAGAACCAATCCATATATAATCTTTTTAGCTTTGTTGGATACCTTTGACAGGAGGGATTTTGTCCGACCAGGATGCATTTTTTCCATACCACATGAATAACAGAGTTAGCTTTTGTTCTTGGGATAGAACTCTAAAACTTCTCAGGAGGACTTGGGGTGAGCAAAGGCACTGTAATTGTTTACAATGCCTTAAACATAGTTATAAAACGATGCTTTGTTCTATCCCAACTGAGGAGCTCAAGTAAACTAGCTAAAAACAGGGGCTTTAGGATGGATAGACCAGACAGATCTGATTTCTAGTAGAATTAATCACTGTCTGTCCGTTGGAGAGCTTGGTGCAGGAAGCAACAGGTTGTGCAAACTCTCAGTTTAAAGACTATATTTCTTACACATGTCTATACTCAGTTGAGATCATGAGAAGGTTGAAGACCAAGTTGATTTCTTATCTCTGTCTTTGCTTGCTGCTGACTCTAAAACCATTCTGAAGCTACATAGACCACCTGAAGGCAGGTAATACATGACCCATTTCATCCATCCTGGGAATCATCAAAAGTAAGTAGCTAGATAGCAATAGCAATAGCACTTAGACTTATATACCGCTTCACAGTGCTTTACAGCCCTTTCTAGGCAGTTTACAAAGTCAGCATATTGTACCCAATAATCGGGGTCCTCATTTTACCGACCCTGGAAAGATGGAAGGCTGAGTCAATCTTGAGCCTGTCAAACTGCTGGCAATCGGCAGTCAGCAGAATTAACCTGCAATACTGCATTCTAACCACTGTGCCACCATGGCTCTTTGTTACTCTATGGAGTTCAAATCTACATTATAAGGTGCATTGATCTTATTTCAGCAATAATCTTCCCCTTAAAGTAGCCTGACTGTATTTATATGTATTCTGACTCTCTTGGCAAGGGGAATGAACTACACCTCCACTTTATAATTGTGCAATTATTTGGAGGTCTAATATCCTCCTTTTGAACCTCACTTGATAGCGTGCTTATTAAATTTGCAAATATGTCCTAAAAATGGACATATACATTGTTTCTAATTTAATATCTCTTAAGATCTGGAATCACTAAATTATAGTTTTAATGATTTAATTCTTATAAATATGAGGAACAAATACTTCCACAAGTATTTGGAAATCCTACAAAACCTTGACATTAGTCAAACATGCTAATGATTAACTAAATTAAATGGCCCACCTTAATAAAGTATGGGCTGTGACCATCTATCACAACACTCTTCTGTCACCCTAACCTAGAGAGAAGATCAGAAGATTATTTTTTTAAAAAAAGTTGTCCCTAGGCATCTACTAAAGTATACTCATATATAATAACTTGTGTGCCTCTTCTGGGACCAGGTAAGTTACTAAATGATGTGAATTTAAGTTAAAAAAATGTGTTTTTTGTATTTTCTTTTGCATAAGATAAAAAAGGGGAAAAGAAGATTTTCATTTAAATATGAAAATAACTTTTCTTTCTTTTTGTTTTGTTTTTTGACATCAGAAAGTAAAGATAAGAGCTTTTTGAAAAAAAATATGTTCATTTCAATTTTAGATTAAATACTGGAGGTCTTATTCACATTCTCTGCTAAAATCTTTCCTGAAATCATGCAGAAAAACAACTTAAAAATTAAACTTAGCTGAACTTTATGCAATTTTTATTTATATTAGGGTGTACTAAGCTGTATCCAAAGAGGAGCCGTTTCAGCTTCCCCACTCATTGTGTGCAAAATCCCAAAACATTTCTGACAATTAAGAGATCTTGTACAGTATGAGTTACAATACAAAAAGCTGCAACAGAAGAGAAACCAAAGTTGACTACTTCATAGACCTGTTGACATGCATTTAAAACCAGGTGTTCTTAGCAGTAGTGAATTTGGATATTGTGATTTGAGAACAGCAGAGCTATGATTTGAGATCCTCCTGGATTTGCAGGTTCTGTAGAGCAGCAGATGCAGGCCAAGGCCAGAGAGTTCTTTGCCAAGACTTGATTGGTGATGCCAATTATAAGATTTTTTGGAGTGAAAAGCTGTTACGAGAATAACTCATGCCCTCTTCACCTTAAAATTAGGTTACTGAGATCCACTATACTTGGGGCTGCCTTTGAAGATAACTCAGAAGCCAAAGTTGGCTCAAATATAGCATAATAAGTTTAACAGTGTAACCCCAATGCTTTGATTTATGTACTGGCTGCTCATCTGCTCCCAGTCCAATTCAACATGTTGGTCATGATCTATAAAGCCCCAGATGGCTCAACTCCCAGGAATTGTCAGGACCACTTTTTTCAACCAGTGTTGATCCCATCCCAATGTTTGATTTCTTCTGTATAACAGAAACATGCACAACTAAACTATAACCATAAATATAGAACTTGATTTTGTCACTTCTCCACCTGTCACCCAATAACCATTCTCCTGTACTATCGTATGGCAGGAAGAAAAACATATACATATTTGACCTTCAGTTACCCCTGTTTTTCTTTTCAGGTCTCCTTATCCTTTAATCCTACGTAAGAATACATAGATTTGCAATATTCTTATAATGTAAATCTTAATGTCAAGCCTTACTTTTGTTATGATTGCATGCTGAATGGGGAGTGTTGGGAATAAATAAATAAATAAATAAATAAATAAATAAATAAATAAATAAATAAATAAACAAACAAACAAACAAACAAACAAACAAACAGCCGTAAATATGGGCCAGATGAGAAAGGCCCCAAACGGGGTCATGTGATTGCAGGAAGGGCAGCTGCTAGAACTTGAGAACTGGGTTGTATCTTTTGGGGGATCAGTCCTACCTTCGAATGGTTGCCGACTGTAACTCAAAGATTACCTACCCTTTCATCTAGGCTCAAATAATGCCACTACCATCACAAATAAAATAAGTTATGTTGTTTTACACAAGCATCTCAGCAGCGGCAGTCCAAAACTTCGACTGTGTTTTCTTGACAGGGTGAGGAGATCGGTGGTGAGGGGGTTATTGGTTTTTTTTTTAAATTTATTTATTTTTCTATACAAGTGTCATTTTATTGCTTGTAAGCAGCCTGGGGTCACTCTGAGTGAGTAGGCGGCTAAATAAATTTTCTAAATAAAGAAATAAACTGGAGCCACAAACAAGCAATTGCCAATTTGTTCCACTACCCCCAGGATTGATTATTTATTCATTTGTATTCTGCCTTTATTA
Organism: Oxyrhabdium leporinum; assembly: GCA_032468155.1. Classification (NCBI taxonomy): domain Eukaryota; kingdom Metazoa; phylum Chordata; class Lepidosauria; order Squamata; family Cyclocoridae; genus Oxyrhabdium; species Oxyrhabdium leporinum. Next base: position 66,061 of record JANHFL010004398.1, read on the forward strand.
TTTTACAAAAAAAATTCAAGGTGGCAAACGTATCCCACACATCTTCCTCCTCCTCTTTTCCTCCTAGCAACAACCCTGTGAGTAGTTGGGCTGAGAGAGAGGGACTGGCTCAAAGTCACCTAGCTGGCTTTCATGCCCAAGGCGGGATTAGAACTCACTGCCTCCTGCTGATTGCCCCAAGGTCACCCAGCTAGCCTTCATGGCTAAGGCAGAACTAGAACTCATGTCTCCTGGTGTTTGGGGCAAAGTCACCCAGCCGGCTTTCCTGCCATTAGACCAAATGCCTAAATCACCCCAAGTTCAAGAACTACTATACTTAACTATAACTACCTGTACTGTCAGTAAGCTTCAGATCAGGCGATGGTACCAGTTAGAATAAATCTCGACCTTCATGTAACTTCAACAGGATTAGAAACAAGAGACTGAGGAGAACCATTAACAAGGCGGACACTCACCTTGCCAAGAAAACAGTTGCCGTGCTCCAAAACTTAAGAGAAACGAAATCACATTTTACTCAGAACAGATGGATTCACACTGTGATTAAACCACAAAACCCCAGTGGCGGAGCTCTTGCTAAGCCACCGATCATGGTTTAAGTCTCAGGGAGCCCATCAGTTCTAGACAAAAGGCAGCCCAGAGTTGTTTCATTACAAGATGGGCGGCAAATCATTTTAGTAAGTAAGTAAGTAAGTAAGTAAGTAAGTAAGTAAGTATAGATAGGTAGGTAGGTAGGTAGATAGATAGATAGATAGATAGATAGATAGATAGATAGATAGATAGATAGATAGA
>JANHFL010004399.1:0-13082 GCA_032468155.1 Oxyrhabdium leporinum
GGAGGGGAAGGGGGAGGGGGAGGAGGAAATGGTTATAGGATCTCTCTTTCTGACTCTCTCCAAACTTACCTGCAGTCTTTTCCTCTAGAACAGGGGTGTCAATCTTGCGTTGTCACATGACATATCATGACTTTTTTCCCCTTCGCTAAACCGGACATGGTGTGGCCAGCCACACTAGCATCCAGCCCACCGGCCACAAGTTTAACAACCCTTGCTCTAGAACAAACAGTAAGGAAAACAAAAAAAGAAGGCAAGGGCATGTTCTGAATTCATGTATGAGAAGGATAGAAAACTTTTAATCACACTGTGTTTATAGCAGGATGGAAGTCAGTTCAGATTCTTAAAACTGGTGGAAAGGGATAACTTCACTCCTTCCTTTCTACATCACCATGGTAAGACTGGAGAGACTTTTTATCAGGGGTGTCCAACCATAAGTTTAAAATTTGTGGACTTCAACTCCCAGAAGTCCCCAGCTAGTTGGTGTCCACAAGTCTTAAAGATGCCAAAGTTGGACACCTCTGCTTTAGATTATTCACTTTCTCTGACATAATAGTTATCTCCCAACGCAATCTGGATTAGTAGAACAGTCCTTTTTCAACAAGTGTTTTAAGTTTGGGTTTTTTTAGATTCATTTTTTGCTGGTAAGAGAGGAAGAACAAACCTTTATAGTTTTTCAAACCTTAGAGAAAACTTGACTTTAGGAACAAAAGGCAGTTTTCTTCTGTCACGTCATACAGACATTCTTGTACATCATCTTTAGAAGAGGCTTCCTTCTGGGATGACAGCCCTGCAGACCAATATGATGCAGTGTGCAGCGTATGGTCTGAGCACTGACAGGCTGACCCCCACCCCACCCCTTCAACCTCTGCGGCAATGCTGGCAGCACTCATACGTCTATTTCCCAAAGCCAAACTCTGGATATGATGCTGAGCACAGGCACTCAACGTCTTTGGTCAACCATGGCAAGGCATGTTCTGAGTGGAACCTGTCCTGTTAAACCACTGTATGGTCTTGGCCACTGTGCTGCAGCTCAGTTTCAGTGTCTTGGCAATCTTCTTGTAACCTAGACCATCTTTATGTAGAGCAACAATTCATTTTTTCAGATCCTCAGAGAGTTCATTGCCATGAGGTGTCATGTTGAACTTCCAATGACCAGTATGAGAGAGTGAGAGCGATAATACCAAATTTAACACACCTGCTACCACTTCACACCTGAGACTTTATACCACTAATGAGTCACATGACATCAGGGAGGGAAAATGATTACTTGGGCCCCATTTGGACATTATGACTTAGGGGTGTACTCAGTTTTGTTGCCAGCAGTTTAGACATTGATGGCTGCGTGTTGTGTTATTTTGAGGGGACGGCACATTTACACTGTTATACAAGCTGCATACTCACTACTTTACATTGTAGCCAAGTGTCATTTCTTCAGTGTTGTCACATGAAAAGATATACTTAAATATTTACAAAACGTGAGAGGGTGTATTCACTTCTGTGACATACTTTACAAAAAGATGATGATGGTAACAATAATGACCAATAAGAATGATGACTGATTTATCTCACTCATCACCAAATCTGTTATAATATGGCTGACAAACTGTATTCAATGAGTAGTCCTTAATGACACTACATCTACATGGAGGGAAGTAAGCAGTGGGGTACCCCTAAGGTTCCATCTTAGACCCAGAACTGTTCAATATCTTCATTATTGACTTAGATGAGAGAATAGAAGGGGAACTCATCAAATTCGCTGATGACACCAAGCTGGCAAGACTACAGAAGACAAACTCAGGATCCAAAAAGATCTCAACAGACTTGAACACTGGGGCCTATCCAACAAAATGAAATGTAACGTGGAGAAAAGCAAGGTTTTACGCCTGGGCAGGAAACACCAAAGGTACAAGTACAGATTAGGTGAAACCTGGCTCAAAAACAGTAACAGTGAAAGGGACCTTGGAGTCCTACTAGATGATTATTTAAACATGAGCCAGCAGTGTGCAGCAGCAGCCAAAAAAGCTAATACAATCTGTGGTTGTATAAACAGAGGCATAGAATCAAAATCATATGAAGTATTAGTACCGCTTTATAAAGACTTAGTAAGAGCACACCTGGAATACTGCATCCAGTTTTGGTCACCAGATAACAAAAAAGATTTGAGACTTTGGAAAAAAGTGCAAAGAACAACTAAGATGATTAAAGGACTGGAGACTAAAACATATGAAGAACGGTTGCAGGATTTGGGTTTGGCTAGTCTAGAGAAAAAAAGACTAGGCATGACATGATAGCAGTATTCCAGTATTTGAGAGGCTGCCACAAAGAAGAAGGGGTCAATTTATTTTCCAAAGCACCAGAAGGCAAAACAAGAAACAATGGATAAAAAATTATCAAGGAGAGAAGCAACCTGGAATTAAGGAGAAACTTCCTAACAGTGAGAACAATTAACCAGTGGAACAGTTTGCTGTCAGAAGTTGTGGGTGCTTCATCACTGGATAAAGAGGAGATTGGATAGTCATTTGTCTGAAATGGTATCACATCTCCTGCTTGAGTAGGGGGCTGGACTAGAAGACCTCCAAGGTCCCTTCTAGTCTGATTCAGTTCTAATGGAGGTAAAAAAAATGCACATACGCTGAACTGTTCAACTGAACTGAACTCATTAGTTTTCCTTGGGAGGGTACCTCAAACTTCAACTGCCTTGTGCTGTAGCCCAAGAAATCCAAAATGTAAACATCAGATAATAAATGCAAAGACCATTGTTAAAATATATGCAGTAAGATACTACATTGTCTATATGTTGAATGTTTAATGAATTATACAGGATGTCATGAGTTCCTTCAATCTAAAACGCATGGAGGTATAGAAAGCAAAACAAAAGTGCTCTCGGAATTCATCCATTTACACTTTTAAATATTATTAGCAGCTCAGCGTATTTACAACCATTATGTAGCTTGACAACTCCAGACCTGAAGGCAGCCCTGCCAAATGCCACTGCTGATTTGCTGCAAATGTTAAGCAAGCAGACACTGCAATTATTTGTCAGCAATATAACTTTCTCCACTTGCCCCTGGTCATCAGATACAGACGGAGATACATGAGCTTCATTGGAAATGGTGCCATTCTGAGCCAGGGAACAGTGAATTGCAATAGCCTAAGTCCAAATAGTTAAATAGCAAACAAGTATTAGCAAGAGGTGATTGCCAATCAAGGGAACCTCTCCATCTGGTGGTGTGTACAACTGCAATTTCTCAGCTTTATATTATGAGCAGGCATTAATATTCATGGTAATTGAAGACTCTTCCTGAGTTATCTCCTAAGCAATAACTTCAGGAAGTGTTGGATCACCTCTTGGACAGATGGGACCTTGTTTCAAGGAACAGATGTACGATGGGGAAAGGAGGTGCATGTCTGGAGAAGATTTCTGCTCTAATTGCTAAAAAGTTCCTCCGTCTATATAAAAAAGAGGTTTAGGAAAGAAAAGTTGCCCACCAAACTAGGTATGTTACAGAATACAAAAGGGATATGTGCAAGAAAGAAAGTCGCATTCAAACAACGACAAAATATTCTCTCATTTAAAATGAAAGATTGTCGCAATTTATCAGAATAAATTCATGATTCAGTACATGCAGTCTGAAATGGTTTGGATTTAGACCAATACAGATGTTTCTTGTTCTGTGTAATAGATAAAAAGCTTAAATTCCAGAGCTTGCATTTAGTCAATGAATTAGAATAATTAAAAATGCCAGGTCAATTAAAAATTAATTACCCTTAATAAATTCTACAGGTCCTTTGCTGTAAAAGGCTGTGATAACTGACACTGGGTCATACTTCTGGCAAACAGTGACTTGGGTTACAGTCTGACCATTTATATATTAGAACCGATAGACTGTTTGCTACATCTTGGTTGTTTGTGGGCACTAAGTAGAAATCCTTTAAAAGGGTTCATGCAAGCCTGGGAAAATCATAGAGTAGAAGTAAGTAACCACAGCAACCTTGAGTCAGCAGATGAGATATGAACAAGGCAACAGAAACAAATAAGTAATATGCTCTCAGAACTGTTTGGAAGGTGGATATAAAGACATGTCAGCAAGGCACACGCTTAGAATGATGAAAGGAAGAATGACAAAGATTTGTCCACAATGTCCCACAACCATTTCTCTGGAATGGTAGGGTCTCCTGCTCAAGCAGGGTGTTGGACTAAAAGATCTCCAAGGTCCCTTCCAACCTTGTTATTCTGTGTTCTAAGGTGTACTGAAATAAATGCCAATTCCTCAACATGTGTTGAAAACCTTGCAAACTGGGGGAATTAGAAAAGGAATTATGGATGTATTGTTCTATATGGGGTGTCCCTGGTACTCTCTGGGTTTGGTTTTTTTCTTGCAGATGTTTTCTTGCAGATGTTTTCTTGTGGTTGTTTTCATGCAGATCATGATGTCACTTAGTTTTGTAATGAAACATCTGAAAGAAAACAACCAAGTTCAGAAAGCACCAGGGATCCCACATATACAGTATAACATCGCATCCATATCACACAGAGAGCACCAAAGACTCCACAGATCAATGCTGAACTACAAGTATTCTTTTATATCGATGTTACACACTCAAAGAAGGAGAGGCCTACAAGGAGGCAAGCAAGAAAGACAAGGTTTCATTTGCAGCTCTAGAGTGGCCAGTGTTCATCTCCTTTGTCTTGCCTCACTTTCTAGTCAGTTTAGTGATGTGAATATTAATGGATGGGTACCATTTGTATCTGGAATATTTTTAAGCTTGTAAGAAACTGCAAATTTTGTACCATCTGTCTTACTTATGCTTCTGGCTATACTATATGTGTTAGGCAATAAAAGTTGTATAACAATAAATAATCAGAGGCCCGTCATCTTGTACTTAGATTGCTCAATCTAACTGTCAAACTTGCAATGCAGACTTGATGACTCTATTTTGCTTTGCAAAAATTGTTTGTTTGACAAATGTCAGCAATACGTTCAATTAGCCCTTTGAATTGAAGGGTTGATTAAGTCAGTAGAGGAAGAATCATGATTCCCATTTCTCTAAAACTCTTTGCACATCCCCAATATATCATCTGGAGGGTCAGAGGGAGCATTTCTCTGGAACACATATAAAATATGCTGATCTTGCAGGAGAAGAAAATCCTGTTGCATAAGTGGAATGCCTGTGCACATTGTGAAAGGGATAAGTAAGGAAAGTACAGAAAGTTAATAAGTGAAAAAAGACCAAAGAAAGAAATGGAGAAAAGAAAAGAAAAAGTTATAAAGAAGCAGCTTCCAGTCTTCCTAAGAGCAGTTACATGTACATTTCTATTTTATCCATTGCCTCTAAATTACAGCATAATTTCCGTTTTTCCAAGATCTACTCCTACAGAAAATGGAAAGTTCACTTATTCTCCAAAGGGTAGGACAAGAAGCAATGAGTGGAAACTTATCAAAGAGAGATCCAACCTGAATCCAAGGAGAAATTTCCAGATAGTGAGAACAATTGGTCAATGGAATAGTTTGCCTCCCAGAGTTGTGGGTGCTCCACCACTCTAAGTTTTCAAGAAAAGATTGGAAAAACCATTTGCCTGGAATTGTATAAGGTCTCCCGCCTTGGGCAGAGAATTGGTCTAGAAGACCTCCAAGGTCCTTTCCAGATGCATAATTCTGTTTTATTATCAAAACAGTCCTCCGTAATTCTTGTAATTTTCCCATCCATTAGTCCCAACAAGAAGAGTTCTGGCTTCGGCTGAATATTCTTTGGTCATTGTATGTATCTGAATCCAGAATTTCATTTTGCATGGCTTTGGTTTTGTTCTATTGTCATTTTTATTTTTAACTTGGAGGTGCAAATTTTAATCTAAAATCTAAAATCCAGCTCTAATATGTCATTAGTCCCCAAACTTTTAGTTATAGACATAAAATTATTCTAGACCTCCTGGAAGAAAATAAAAGGTAAAGATATCACTGTCAATTGAGTTTGACTCTAGGGCACAATACTCATCTCCATCTCTTGGCTGAGGAACCCGGTGTTGTCCAAACAAAATGTTCAAGGCTATGTGGCCAGCATAGCTATACACCAAAGGTGCATGAAATGCTGTGGGCAGGAGCTGTGGGCAAGTAATGGGAGCTCACCCCATTGCATGGTCTTGAACTTGGCTGTCAGCTCTCCAGCTGACCAGCTCAGCATCTTTAAACGCTGAGCCATCGTGAACAAAATAAGATTTTATAATATTCTTTACTTGATTCGAACTTTATTTTACTTACCAATTAATTCAAAATACCACAATCATAATTATTAATGACTATCTTGCCACACGCTATGATTTTTTTTTAAAAATGCAGGTTTTAGTTATTAATTACAATTATCTGCCAAGGCAGCTAACTGTAATAATCATAATAAAAAATCAGTAAACAATCAAATGTACAAATCGTCATAAGAATGGCATGAACTGTTAAATCTAATGCAAAATGAGGAAAAAGAGTTGGATGCCCGTTCCCGAAAGTGGAAAGAATAGAGGCTCAGCACAACTCCTGAGGAAGCATATTAGGCAAAGCAGCCTTGAAGGAAATCATATACCTTTCTCAAAACTAAGCACTCATTTGAAGCTCCATACAATCCTGATGTGTAGATTACTATACAGATCCAAGCACAATTGTTATCTTTTGTATTTGACTGTTTCTCAAATTTTAGGTGCATGTTGATGGTGATAAAGGTATTGGCACAGGATGAAAGCTAAACCAAGTTAAGCTGCCTTTTGCAATTGACTAATGATGATTTTGTCAATACCAGTGGTGTTCAAGTGGTGCTCCAGGTGTTTTAAGATTGCACCTAAGGCTCTTATTACTCTTCATACTGTTATTATTATCTGATCATAACAATCTGAAGTCACAGCTGCCAGTGTTGGCTTTCACATTCATCAAGTTCTTCACAACTAGCTCAGATGTCATAATATATCTGTGTTATTATGTCTTGTTAGTATAGTTAATACAACTTGGAAGAAATAACCAAAATTATAGCAATTTAATGAATATTTTACCAATATACCTTAAACTTAATAGGATGGAAATACAGGAGCTATTCTCTATAAATATATTTTATTTTATTTTCATTTTTGTTTGCATGGGAGTACTTTTTAAAATTAAAGTACACAAAATTTCACTTGGACTTCCTTTAATAGGCAAAATCTTTCTTGCCACTAACAAGATCTGATTCCAGGTCTAGTTCTATTTGAAGAAAAGATCCAAGTCATTCACCATGACTTTAATTATATAATGCAATTTAGATATAATTATTCTGCTTATGAGCCAGTGACTTTATAACTGCCATTGCAAACACTGCCACGAAGACCAAAGCTTAGAGATAAGGATATTTATTTACTTTATGGACTCTATTTGTCTTAGGAAAAAATATCATGTGAAGCATTTGTATTTCTGTGTTCTGAAATATAACTATCTTATATTTCTAAGTATCATAAGCACTGCAGGCCATATCTGATGTTTCTTCTTGATCAGGTAACCATGAATCATCTGCACATTTTAATCATTATAGTTAGAAACTGATCATGTAATGAACTAAAGATTGGGAAACTTGCCTCCACAACCCTCTCCCCAGGAAGGAGTGATTGAAAGCTGTTTCACCCAGCCAGCAGTAATTGCTGGTAGAGTATATATCATACAAAGATGAACGTATCCCATCTTTGGTTCTCCAAGAAGCCTACTGATTAAATGGAGATTATCTGTGCCTACTGAACTTGGAAAGGAACCTGTGACCTTGACACATGGCCTGATTATACCAAAAAATAGATAATGATGTAGTGGAAGGAATCTTAATAAATTATGATTGAGGTGATCCTAACCTAATTCTAACTGTAATTCTAACCCTTTTTATTAAGACTGATTGTATATCACTTGGGTTTGGGTGGTTAACATGTAGACTGGCACTGAGGGCTCAGGATTACCCTTTCTCATTACTGCTGATCCCTATATGTATTTGGAACAAAATACAATGACAAGAGTGAAGTAATTTAGAATTGTATGCCCTTTAAAATACTAACAGTTGCTTCCATCTGTCTTTCTTCCAAGCCATATATGTACAGAACACCTGCTCTTGGACTCTTCTCCTTGTAGTCTTTCAATGTACATCTTTCAATAAATCCTGTACTAGTTACAGAAATCTGCTCAAGTCACATTCTCGCTCAGCGATGCAGCGTCTCGCACATTTATTGGAGGAAGAAATCTTCCTCCAATAAATGTCTCAACAGAACTCATTGGGCTTGAGGGTTTCAGCCTTAAGTATCTTAAAGTACCCATTGAAATTGGCTGAATTTCAATCAGTATTTTTTAGGTGAGAACATGAAACAGAAGTAATCTGCCTTTGTTCCTGCATTCAGTGAATGTGCACAGGAAGCATCATGCAAGGGCTATGTGTAGAGATACCAAAGCTTATCTGGTGTGTGCATGTGAATACTTTTCAATTGGCAAAGCTCAGTCAACAAGTTGAGGCTGGGCACACATTTGATTCACCAGACAAGGATTGAATGCTTGATTAATAGTATTTATACAAGGGTTGGCCAATCCAAAGCCTTCAAACTGCTTCCTAATTTGATGAGCTGATATTTTAATGCATGACTGATGATGTTCTGACGTCTGGGAGCACATACATCCACAAGCTAGATTTAAGCATCAAGCAGGAGGGAACTAATATGGAATGGATAAGAAATAAAACTATCTCTTATTTGTTTCCTATTTCTTACAATAGAGTGGAATACTAGAGGTTGCTAAATTATCCTTCTTTGGATGAGAGCATTTACCAAAAGCCAGATTCTTTGCTTCTGTCAGAAGATGCCTAGAAGATAATGTACAGAATCAAGTTATGCTGAACTTCAGCATTCAGCCAATTCCTGTTGCATCTCCCTCTCTTCATTTTTTTTTGACAACTGTAACTACAAACCTGTCTCTTCTTACATACTTACAGTATCTACTTCTGAGTTCTAATTCCTGGCCTATGATTTCACTAGAAAACTGCCTATTCTGACACCTTTCTCACAGAACCATTTAAAGTTGCTTTAGTATATTTCTTTCATATATGCCACTGAGAAATATTGGGGAGACTTGTAAACTGGAGAAATGTGAAGACTGCCAATTCTGTTCAGAGGACAGATTCTCAGCTTTACAGGCACCAAAACTACTGTGTGAGAAGCTGTAGGATGTCTCATGTCAGTTTTACCTGATTCAGAAGAAGGAACAGGGAAAAGCAGAAAATTTGCTACCATGGGCAGAAAATTGCCAGATAGGATCTACAACAATTTAAAAAAAAATCAAAACCCTACAAACTTCAGGAATATTAGAATCCTGATCCAGTCTCCCAAATGTATAGGAATTAGAAAGGATAATCTCCTTTAGGATATGCTTTGTTAAAGTGCCCATGATTTTTTTTTCCCTTTTTGCCAGAATGGAATAAACAATTATAGATAATGAAGAACAATTCAACATTTGCAAGATTTCAGCAGCCTCAATATAAAATTTTGTGTCAGAATACTGAAATCTCATAGGATTTTTGTGAAATTTCATGACCTTTGACTGTCCCATGAGAATTGCCATTCTTCATTTCCCGTGAGAAGCTGTGAGCATCATTTTAGGTACATCAAATGCCCCGGCAATGATAAGCTCCATTTGGTCAGTTTCTGGGCTGCACAGTGAAGGGTTGAAAAGGGGAAAAAAAAAGAAAGTAATGCTGGAGTTAACTTTTGAACATTATTTTCCCATCTATGCAAAATTATTCTTGAACTATCCGATGCCAACTTTGATCCCAAAGTAATTCCCTTTATTGTTAATGGAATGGAGCAAATATTTAATCTCCATCTTAAATTCAATCTTCTGGTTTTCAAAACAGTGGAGATTTATTAGGGCAGAGAGGAGGAAAAGAACAGCATTGATAGAAATATGTTTTGTTGCTTCTATTACAGCAGGCTACTGGAGCAAAAGAAACCGCACACCTTTTCTAAACCCCCCCCCCCACACACACACACATACACACCCACTGTGAAACTAAGACCTTTCATGTTCTCTTTCAGAATTGCTATTACCTGTTCTTCCAAACAAAGGGTGAAGGTGACTACAAGAGGCTTAATCATGCCAGTCAATCCTCAGAGAAAGGTGTAATTATTACACATTGTTCCAGAGGGCTAGCCAATGGTATCCTTCTACCTGCATTTAAAAGCAATTTTCTCTCTTCCTTAAATAATCTGCATGTGTTAATTACAAGGCAGCAAAGAATTTGAAATGGTGTGAAATTAGATGGTATGAATTATTCATGCCAGTTAACTTCTGCTTTAAGAGGTTTTCTTCCTTTGGCTCCGGTAAGGGAGAGGCATATAAGAGAGAATGAAATACTCTTCTGAACCAAGTAGGAAAACAATCATTCCTTCTCCTCAGAGACCCCTTGGGCATCTTTCTTATCTGATCCACTCTTCCTTAAAGAAACAAGGACACTGCCTGTTTAAAAACTCTTCCCAAGCTTTCCACTGGTGAAGATTCAGATCTCCATCTCAGTGACTTCTCCATACACATACTGAAATATGCTCATGCTATATTCCAAAAATTTATCCATGCAGATAGCAGGGGCCACAGAGGGTCTATTTGCAATGGGGTATAAATGTGATCTGTCTGTTTGTCTGACTGTCTAGAACTTGTCCTCAAATGACCACAGCAATGATTACATTTTCTGGGGAACTCTTTCAAGCATGTTTGTGCAATGAAAAGCTGGGTGAACAACTACTTGAATGAATATGGATTTGGAGGTGGTTACTGACAATGAATTGAACATCACTCAATAATTACTAAAACGACTAATGCTATTCTGGGCTACATTAAATGAACATAGTATCAAAGTTGAAGTCATTATTTTCCTTCACTTGGTTCTGGTGAGACCATATGTAAAGTATAGGGTAGACAATTCTGGGTACCACATTTCCAGAAGATATTGGTAGGTTAGAGAGGGTTCAATGGAAGACAGTGAAGAGGTACAGGGTTTTGAGGACCTGTCCTTTGAGGATAATTTGAAGGAACTTCAAGAAAAGAAAAGTGAGAAGAAACATATCTGTGTTGAGATTCATAAAAGTGTGTCATAGAAAAAATGGTTAGGAGTCATTTTTTCATTCCCACAGAAACCAGAACAGAAATGAATGATTTAATTGGTTTTCCTGCACATTACAGAGAAACAGACTACATGATCTTTGTGGTCACTTCTACAATTTTATGATTTCATGAAGATGAAAGATCTCAGTTCTGGGACAAAACACATGCCTCTTCTTTGGTAGATTAGCTATTCCTGAGGATCAAGGCAACAGGTTTTTAGTCCCTGTTGCTGTTCACAACTAGCTAAACATGATTCCAATTATAGAGTTAGGTTTCACTTTCAAGCTGTAACCAAAAGTAATAAATATTAAAGTTATAACACTTGGAATTTCAAAAATCCTTTATTCGAGAACTGAACACAAATCTAGTTAAACAACATTGGCCTGCTTCCCATGATTCACATTTTGTAAACCTTTTAGAGACTCATTTTCTTGATAAATAAAAAAAATATTTAGGACGTGAAGATCAAATCCTGGAGAAGGTGAGAGCTAAGAATTATTGCTTGAATACACTAAATTAAAACAAACTGAAATGTGTATATACCATTAGTATATATACATTGCTTCAGTGAGAGCTTTTTCTTTTTCTTTTACACAAAGGTCAGATTTCTTTCTATCCTAACCATGCCCAGTACTTCATTACTTCATTTATTGGACCCTAGATCAAGGAACAAAGAATTAAGGCCATGCTTTCCTGCATGTGAGAATTAGGAAATAGAATCAAATTACTGTACTTTTTCGTTGGAATACAGGAAAATCATGGCAAGAAACAGAAAACCCTATAACTAAATGCTGAATCCCAGGCTAGCATTAGATCACCAAGGATTCCTAATTGCCTCTGTAACTCAGATTATGCTTTAAATTAAATTTTTTGGATTTCCAGAAACAGATTTTTATGTGAAACAACTACGACTTCTAATCATTTCTATATCTGTATGAAATTTCTGGATTTAGCCTTCTGCATTGTATGTTGCATTAATCTTTAGTTTAGGTTCTATGAAACAAAAAGTTTATCTTCTTGCTCTATTCAGTTTATTGAAAGCCAGAAAAGAAGTAACTTTTCTTGCACAATGACATTCCAGATTTCTGGGGCAAGATCATGTTCCTTAGAATAGATCACTTTCCCCCTTCTCTGTTGCGCTAAAACTGATAGCCCATTCAGTCAGCAGGTTTGGTGTAGAACTTATTTCCCAAATCCCAGCTCTCCAAATTTGAAGGCCCTTCATGAGAAAATTGAAATAAATACTTGATGCAGTCTAGTGCTTTAAATCTTGAATAACGTTTTGGTGGTCGGTGGCCACGGTCTGCAGCCACAAAATATTGTGACGTTCCATGGTGAAGAAAAGGTTGAGAATCACTGGTATAGATTATTTCATAATCCCTTGTTGGGGATTGCTGAAAACATGCAGATCCAGCTCCTGAAGAGATGACATAATTCCCTTCTATCTTCTCTAAGAACAAGTGTGAGTAATGAAGATTAGTGCCTAAAAAAATGTGCTGTGCAAATATGAACTAAAAATACTTTACAACATATTTATAATCAGCTCAAAAGCATACAGCATGTCCTCCACTAGATTTCCCCCACAACAACAACCCTGTGGTATAGCTGGGTCTGTACCAAAAGTCATCCAGTAAAATTTCTTGACTGCAGATGAACTTGAATCAACGTTTCCCAGTCCAGTACCTTAACTACCATATTACCCTGGACCTCATGTAAAACATCCAATGCTTGCTGAAAATGCAGTATATATAATATAATTTTTTTCTGGCCTTGGCAAAGCATAAGGAAAAATCTGTTTTGAATACTTTACCTTGTTTTCAGCTTGATATATGACGAGCAGGACCAAGCCTTCCAAAGCAAATCCAAATAGTTGTGCAGAATTTCAAGCAGCTTCATATTAAGCTCTGCAGCTCTTAACAAATCCATGTAAGCATAATTTCTGTAGACACAAAG
>JANHFL010004403.1:26636-40151 GCA_032468155.1 Oxyrhabdium leporinum
GAAGGGGAAGGGGAAGGGGGAGGAAAGGAAAGGAAAGGAAAGGAGAAAAGGAGAAAAGGAGAAAAGGAACGGAAGTTTATGATTTGAAAAAGGCAGACTCCCAGCGGATACATGATCTCTCCTTTGGCTTTCGCCTCCTCCTAAAGGGCTGGCCCATCAACTCAGATTTCTGTGCTCAATCTGAGTCAACAATCTGTAATCTGGACACTGCCTCAGGATCCAGGCTCGGATTTCAGTCAGAGGCAGACAAGAGGGGGCTGGAAGGGGTGAGGATGGGAAAAAGACAAGCTTTGTTTTCCATTGGTCATCTTCCATAGGCGAGGGTAGCCTTTCCCATTCCCAACCAGAGAAGGGCTGGTGGGACTTCTGCTGTTTTAAAATTGCCCGACTGATACTTTGTTGAACAACATCACCAAGGCATAGACGCCTCAAAAATCAAGGGCAGAAGTTTGGAGCACAAGCTCAGATTTGGAGTTCTATTCATCTTTTTGATATTTGATCCCTTGGCATAAGCTGCTCGCAGTGAAGTTGCTATGCAGATATACAGTTTCTGGAAAGTTACACCAGGAAAGTGAAGCTTTACCCGTGGCTTAGCATTTCACAAAGAGCCAGGATAAAGTGGGCTGCAGTTAGATTTAAAAGCTTTAAAAAAATGGTAAGGAAAGGAGAGAAAAAGTGAATTAAATCTTTATGAAAAAAATAGATATCTCCCCCTGCCCCAACCACCCTGAAAAGATCGATAGGGAGGAAAATACCTTGTTGCTTTCTTGGTTTTTAGGCTGGCTCAGTGTAATTATTTATATAATGTGTAGTTCTCTGTGTTTAAAGCCAGTAATAAAATAAGAGGGAAAAGATATTGTGTTCATTCCTTAATGTTATTTGCTACTTTACAATTAATTTACTTTGGTTTTAAAAAAAAGGGAAAAAAAGAAAAAAAATTTAAAGAAATCTGGTGTCTGGGGCAGAAAGCCAAAATTACAGCATCCGTTTTGTGCTGGTTTAATTCATTCAGTCAAATGTTGGAACAAAAGCATTATTCTTTCTCCCCCTGCCCCCACTGAATTTTTCCCTAGCACAGGAAATGTATTATATTTTTTTCAACGATAGGTTGTTTTTTTTCCCTTACAGAAAGAAATACTTTTAGCAACATTCATGAATCCTAAAACAGAACCAATTCAAAGGATCTCATTCTGGAGAGAAAATTCTGACTTTCCACCGTGGTCAAAATTCTCATATTGGCTACCAAGAATAAATATTATATTAAAAATTGAATAAAACTCAACTAGTAAAGCTGAATTTAATTAACTCTTTGCAGCTGCCTCTCCTGTAGAGGCAGGTTATGTGATCTTAGGTCATTCACCAACTCAATTCAGAAGAGAAAATACATCAAGTTCTTCTTGAGCGCCCTCAACAATGCAGAGAGAAGGAATGGACCTACCAAAACGAAGGCCAGGTTGGAATGTAAAAATCATTTTCTTTGTTTTCAAAACCACCATCACTTAACAGTCTTTTGAAACATACAATTGAGTAGCCTTTGCTATATATTATTTATTTACTCATTTTAAAAATTGTTTACCTTGTTTTTCATTGCTATGAGCTGCCCAGAACCATAAATGTGAGATGGGCTGCTATATAAATTAAATGAATGGATGGATAAATACTTGAAAACAGGACAGAAAGTGCTGCCTGCCTGCTTCCCTGTGCATGTAGGGTGCAGGATCCAATAATAATAACAACTCACTGCTGGAATTATTTTTAGCCCCCTTCCCATTGAAGAAAGTTAGCACCCACCCCTCTCCCAGAAGAATGAAATATTTTAGGAAATATTTAAAAAGGCAGGATAAAATATTTCCCCTAAAAGAGAAATAAAAATCTTAAAGGAAACAGAAACCCAGAACCTGCTCTCTGCCCCCAGCAGATATTTTGGTGCACATTAAGAAAAGACTGGGCCAGCCTATCTACAAGACAAAAGACCTCCAGCTCCAGGGTGATGGGATTAAGACATGACCCTCCCGGACATTATAGGATTATCTAGCAGCAGGGCTCACTACACTGCAAAATTTCCTAAAGACATTGCATCACCCAGCAAGGTTCAACCAAACTTATCTCAGACAAACTCCTAGGATTTGCACGTAGCCCCATGGGAGTCTGACAGCAGCCAATAGAATACACGTGCTTGCACAGGAACAGGAAGATTAAGTTCAAATCCCAAAAGAGGGTATAAATGACCCTCTCTCTCCCAGCTGCCAAGGACCTCAAACCCATGTGGTCCTGTCCATCCGTAAACCATCTTTCCAATCAGCCTCCATGTTTCTAGTGTCTTTCTCCCCACTTGGAACTAAACCAGATGGATATTTCTTCCAACGGTGTGGTCAAATTCCAAATATAATTGATAGGCACCAATTATATATTAAATGACTCTTGGGAACAATCAATTTTACATTTATATAGATTACAAAAAGTATTTTATGTTTGCCTATGTGCCAAGAGTGAATGCCAAGGGCGATACACACACTTTTCAGTGCCGTTGTAACGTTGAACGGTCACTAAATGAACTGTTGTAAGTCGAGGACTATCTTATGTGTCGAGTAGTGTTGAACAAGCAACAGGCCTCTTATTTGCGTAGGTATAAATCTGTGGCTGAGATGAAATTTAGTGGAAACAAGCAGGAGGAAGTGGAAGAAATTAGAAATTTCTAAAGTTAATACATACCATTTTCCAGAAAGCAGCTGCAAACAAGATTTTCCTGCTGAAAAACAGAAGCACCAGGACTCCTCCCCCCTTGGATGACAGCACTGAATGAGTGAATGAATGAATAAATGAGGTCGCCTTAAGAAAAGGAGTGAAATGGCTGAATTTAAGGCAGGCCATTTCAGCAGAGCACAGCATTTCATAACTGTTTACCAAGTGAATATGGAATAAGCACTAATCCCTTTGTGCCTTTCTGTTTTTGGATTAAGCAAAAGATATTGTGCAATGAAGCACGGGTGTGTGTGTGTGTGTGTGTGTGTGTGAATTGCAGTGGCTTGTGGTTTTGAGATGCGGCCTGGCCTGGCCTCTGCAGGCCAAACAAACAGCCGGAGTGAGCCCTACGAACATCTGCAGGAAGTAAGGAAAATTGCCAGGTCAATATCTTCACAACAATCCTGTTTGACTGGGGAGCCAGCCTCAGCAAATAATAATAATAATGATAATGATAATGATAATACTTCCATAAATGTTCCAAGTTTGATCTGCAAATCCCAGTATTTTTTTTGCAATTTTGTGTAATGTTTAAATTATTAAGTAATTTAATCTAATTCAACATTTTTTTAAAATACACAAATACTGGGATTTGCAGATCAACCTTGCGTTCTTATGAAGAAAAGAAAAAAAATCTGGTTTTATACCAGTTGGATCCCTGGAGCAATATCTAAAGGACTCCCTTAATAATGGGAAAGTTTGAATTTATTGGACTTTATTACACTAATTTTCCAAAAAGAAAGGTCTTGCTTGGAACTTCCTATATCCTTAGATACTATCTTAAGAATTCTTAGGTCCTTAGGACTTTATTAAGTTTTTGCCAGTCTTCGGCTCTGAATCTAATCGCAGATTGCTCGATAATAAGAACAGAACTGGCAACTGTGACTGCATATTGTTGTGGAAAAGATGAATAATATATTAAACATGCATGCTGCCTGACTCTGAATGACTCTGGGTAGCTCAGAATTAAATTACAATAAAATCAATAAAAAACAAAAGATGACAAGCCTAAGGAAGCAGAGAGTCAGATTCCCTTGCCAAAGGCCCAGGTGAAAAAGAAATTGGACTTAAAACAGCTCGTAACTTATAGCCCCAAAATATTTAAGGGAGTAGAATATTTTGTCCAATCCCGCACTTTGTAGGACAAAAGGCCTGGATCGGTTCGGTTCGTCTTTTAACAAATGACCTGTTGTGAATCCGATTAAGTGGAGGGCTGTTCTGAGGAACAGAAGGCGGCAAGAGGAAGTTACTCTACCTTCACTCCTATGTGCTCAAAATCACCTTGTTCAGCTTGCCAGTTTTCGATCTTGAGGGAGAGGGGAATGTTTTCTTCCTGGTAAAGAAATTTATATTTAAGCCCCTGAAGGCAGGACGAGAAACTGGATGGAAACTCATCCAGGAGAGAAGCAACCTGGAACTAAGGAGAAACTTCCTGACAGGGAGGACAATTAGCCGGTGGAACAGAAGTTTCCTCCAGAAGTTGTGGGCGCTCCATCATTGGAGATTTTTAAGAAGAGACTGGACAGCCAGCTGTCTGAAAAGATATAGTGTCTCCTGCTTGAGCAGGAAGTTGGCTTAAAAGACCTCCAATGACACCCACCCAGCTCTGTTCCGATTGATTGATTGATGTCTCCATTCTGAAATGCAATTCGTTTGGGGTGTACTTGGATCAGACCTCCAAATTTATTTTGCTAGGTTTCTAGAGTTAAAAAAAAGTGAAAAAAAAAAAAAGAATCATGTATATTCCTGGTCCTGAAGAAGGAACAGCGCAGAAGTACAATGATATGAATTGGCACGTGAGGCAGGTAGATGGCCTGCCCCGTCTTCTTAGAACACTTGAAATGGCCACGTTGGATTCCGAATTTTGCAAGTTGAAATTCAGCTCCTTTGGGGGCCGGGTCGAAGGTGGAAATGCTGCTTCAGCCAGCACGACCTGTTTGGACGCTGTGCCACGAGGTCCCTCTGCTGAGAGGAGAAGCTTGGTGGGGAGGCGCAAGGCCTGGAAGGGTTGGTGGCGGGCTTTCTCCCTCTCTCCTAGGCGCCACCGGAGGCATGTGAGCCGGTCCCGGCGGCTTGAGCCCTGCCTGAGGTTGCCCTTGGCCTTCTTGAGGGAAGGGGAAGTGAATTGGATGGGATGGAATGCTTGCTTTGGCCAAGTGTGATTGTCTCCGGTGCAGAAGCTCCTTAGTGTGTGCATGCAAAGCAACAGAACAATGGCAATCCACGCAGGTAGTCTTTGACTTAGGACCACAATTGAGCCCAGAATTTCTGTTGTTAAGTGGGACGTTTGTTAAGCGAGTTTTGCCCCAGCGTACGGCTTTTCCTGCCGCAGTTGAATCAGTTCCGCTGATAAGTTGTTAAATGAATCCGGTTTCCCCACTGACTTGGCTTGTCAGGACGCAAAAGGGGATCACGTGACCCTGGGACCGTCATAAATACGAGTAAGTTTCTGAGCATCCCAAATTTGATCACGTGACCGTAGGGATGCTGCTCTTGACTCTGAAAAACGGTCATAACTTTTTACAGTGCCGTTGTAACTTTGAACGGTCATTAAACAAAATGCTGTAAGTCGAGGACTACCTGTAATAATACCTGTAATAAACAACTATGATTTGCAAATTGAAGTTGAGCGACTGTGGAGGAAGAAGCCAATGGTTGTACCAGTAGTAATAGGAGCCCTTGGAGCGAGACCCGAAGGGCTGCCTGGGTGCAGGGAAATTTTGAACTTATCGGACCTGAATATCCTGACTTTGGGGGGGAAAAACGAAAAACACCCCACCTTACTCAGAACTGCCTATATACTCAGACGTTACCTTAACAGTTCTTAGATCCTTGGTTAGGACTTGAACTGTTAAGTGTTTACCAGTTCCAGACTGTGAATCGAGTTGAAGATGTAGTAGTAGTAGTAGTAGTAATAACAATAATAATACAGCCGTACTACTGAGGTGGTCTTAACACCACACCAAGATGCAAATAGTAGCTTCTTTTACAAAATAGACATTTCTAGCCTGTTGGCAACAATTCCAATTTGCATCTCGCCTTCCTCAATGGCCCCTCTGCCGGGTCTTCCTCCCTGGGATGTTGCTGGGCAGTTTTCAGTCTTCTTCCCTCCTCCTCCTCCTCCCTCCCCCCCCTCCCCCAGCCGTGCAAGGCGGCGGACGTGCAAGGCTGTGCTCCAGCTGTGGCGGCCTGGCCACGTGGGCTTTGGGAGGCGTGGCCAAGGCTGGGCCGGGCCTGAAATGTGCGCTGGCAAGCAGGTTTAAAGCAGGCTGGGCTGCTGATGGTTATCTTGGGTGCTGCAGAGGAAGGCGGCCGGCTGCTCTCCCGTCAGCTGGAACCTTCTCTCCCCTGGGACAGAAATCAAGGTATGCAGGAACCAGCCGGGGGGAAGGGGAAAAAGGGACTTGGCAGTCTTCTCAGCAAGGAATAAAGCAGGAATAATTCCCAACTCTGGAAGCTGGCTAAGAGAAGTTGAGGTTGTAGAAGTTGCTTCTTTGCTAGCTGTCTGCTTTGTCCCGACTGAGATCGGTTAACCAAAACCTTTCATTTTGAATATTTTTAATTTTGAAGATTTTTTAAGGGAACAGGTGGGTTTGTAGGATGGGGATTCTGCAAGGTTTCTGCACGCAGCAGAATTTGACTTACAAAACATGTAAGAAGGTATTTCCAGTTATCGGGGGCGGGGGGGGGAGTCAGCGGAAGGTCTCGTTATAATCATGAATTGATCAGGGAGACCATTGGAGTCAAACCAGTGGCTATATTCTGCGGTGAATACTATTGAAGGAACAAATGGGAACTTACATGATTTCGAGAGGGTCCTTGGTGCTCTCTGGTTGTTTTTTTTGCAGAAGTTTCATTACCAAACTAGGTGAAATCATCAGTGCTGGTACGGAATGGGCTTTGCATTCATTAATTTAATTTAATATTAATCTTCCTCTCTCCAGAGAGGCCTGCCTTGCACTTCTTAAAACGTAATATACTGGTTTTTATCCAGCTTTCTGGGAATGAAGTGTTTAGTTTGATATCCTCCTGTTCTTGTTTGTTTTGTTTTGTTGCTGTGTGCTTTGCTCTTTTACACTCAAGCTGTAGAGGTTTTATTTCTACGTTCCTGGATTTTATTGATTTGGGCTTGGCACTTTGATTACAGGTTAACCTTCAGTTAAATAAATTATGGTCTGGGTCGTTTTATTTAGCCTTCCAAGTTTAGCTTCGTTAGGGTTGCAGAATATGATTTTGTTTTAGACCAGCCTTGGCATATCTGGATCTATTCCCTAGGTTTTTTTTTTGGGGGGGGGGATTGTCCTTATTTACTATTTGTATGAACTATAGTCCAGAAGCAGCAGTTTAATTACTGAAAACTTGTATAATCAGAAAATGGATAGGGTCCTGTTCTGAATGCTTATTTTGGCTGTGGGACATCTTAATTAGGGAGAGGGGAAACTTTCAAACTTTCTCCTCTCCTCTCAGCTATCTAAAATTGTACACTTTTATGAATTAGAAGTTTCAGAACAGTGGGCTTCAATCCAAAAGCTACTGTAGGAAACGTTAATTCAACACCTGTAGGAAAACAGGGTCAGAACTTGAATAAACAAGCCAAAAAATGCTTGCAATGTAAGTTAAGATGTGTGTGTGTGTGTGTGTGTGTGTGTGTGTGTGTGTGTAGGTAGGTATCAGAGACCATATCAACATAAGAATTATCAATGTTGGAGGTATTTGCCAGTTGACTTTAAAAAGTCAGGAACAGAAATCATCTATGAGGACGTGTGTGGATTTTGAGGGTCCCAAATTGGCAAATCAGCTCTGAAAACTGAACTAGCAATAGCACTTAGACTTCTATACTGCTTCCCAGTGGTTACAGCCCACTCTAAGTGGTTTCCAGAGTCAGCCTCTTGCCCCCAACAATCTGGGTCCTCATTTGACCCACCTCGGAAGGACGGAAGTCTGAGTCAACCTTGAGCCGGTCAGGATCGAACTGCTGGCAGTGGGCAGAATTAGCCTGCAATACTGCATTCTAACCACTGGGCCCCCAGGGCCGAGAGACTCCACGATAGTCTCATTTCCAACGTCGGCCTAGGACAGTTTTTAGGACATACCACAGATTCTGAAGCGGGTTCTTTTTCTCCCCGTTCCAGAATCGTCTAGGATGATCCCCTTCCAAGAGAGAAATGGAAGCCTTGGCAACATGGAATCCTTGGACAAGTGTCTGCAGGCCAAAAAAGACCTGGAAGTTGCGTTTGCTGAAATTGTCAAAGCCGAACAGCAAGTCAAAGAGAACTGGAAAGAGGTAATTGGGATGGGCTTCGAAAGAAGCACCACTTGCGGTCCTGATAAGGGGTCAAATCCTGGCTTGAAAGGGCCTGGCTGCAGAACCTCTTGTGCAGGAGCTTGGCGAAGGTTTCCGTGTAGCTCCAGGTTTTATGCGGCTCCTGAAAGCCAGCCTGGAAGAAGAGGAGCGTTCATGAGCGCCTTCACTTTTACCACGCGTGGATGTACTGAATCATCAAGCAGGCTTGTGAAGATAAAGAATTGAGTTGATCTCAACTTCTGGAGACAGGATGGATGCACCAGGCAGTTTTCGTGGGGGGGGCTTCAGATTAGGACTCTGGCCCCTAACTCTGGGATTTACTAGTGCGGTCCCACCAAAACGCTAAGTAGGTCTGACCCGGTTAGCTTTCTCTAAGTAAGTTAAGATCATTTAGCTGTTGCCATCTAACTGGTCATCGAGATAGTGTATCTTTCATTTTAGGTACAATGCTTTTTAAAGGGTACCTGCTGTTTGTTATTGGGTAAAATCCTGCATAAGGAACAAATGTGATACATCCCCAGAGCTCAATTTCTCAATCTCACAATGATTAATGCTGGAGAAGAATTCTGAATTCCTTAAAAGTCTTGCTTAGGTCCCAGTGTAAAACGGCCCCTTCCCAAGCCACTGAATCCTCTTTCCAGTGGGAGAGCCGCCGTGTTGGATCTTGGCTGCTCGAAGGAGTCCTGTCCCTCGGGATCTCATCCTTCCATCAGCCCCGCCTGGATTGCAAAATGTGAGGATAGGAGCAGGAGGGATATTGAATCTGAATGATAGAATTATAGAGTTGTTTTATGGGGGATTCTCAGCCCTCCAATTCTCCTCCCAAAGGTGTGCTCTTTCCCCCCTTTGAAAACATTCTCATCCAAGAAGTTTCTTCAGTTCGCTTCCAAGAAGGTCCCGGTGCCCTTTCGGAAAAGGGACGAGAATGACAGAGGCGGCTTCTCTTCTCTTCTCTCTTTAAAGGTGAAAGCTGAGGTTCACAGCTGCATCAGTCGCCATCTGGAGTGCCTGCGAAGCCGGGAAGTTTGGTTGTTGGAGCAGGTTGACCTCGTTCAGCAGCTGAAGGAGGAGGCTCTGCAGCAACAAGCACAGCAGCTCTGTTGGGTAAGGGCTGGTGGGCCTCCGGATTCCCTTCCTGCGCCCAGAATTACAGGAACTCGGCCTTGACCTTGTGCGGTTTGTGGCAGAAGGCCG
This sequence comes from Oxyrhabdium leporinum, assembly GCA_032468155.1. Classification (NCBI taxonomy): domain Eukaryota; kingdom Metazoa; phylum Chordata; class Lepidosauria; order Squamata; family Cyclocoridae; genus Oxyrhabdium; species Oxyrhabdium leporinum. The sequence continues at coordinate 35,878 of JANHFL010004403.1, forward strand.
CAGCTCCGTATCTGAACCTTAGGGTGACGCTGGCTCACCTTGTTCCTACCGAGGTCACGTATGTTTGTTTAATTTCCAGCTGTTGGGACAATTCAGCGGCCTCATCCGCCAGCTGGAGCAGCCTCAAAGCGGTGATCTTACAAATCAGATTTCGGCGTGTTTTGAGAGGTGAGCCCTCCAAGAGATTTTGAATGACCGCCATTTATTTGTCTTGGTCATTTTCCACGTCATTGTGGGCTGTGGCATCAACCTTTCTGGTTCTATCCTGCAAAATGAACCAGCGTGTTAATTTTGGAGGTCTTGCCACCTCTGTGGGTGGAAACGGGGGATTTGAAGATTCTATGTCCCTTAGGGAGACATATGTATTTTCTGCATAAAAGTTGCTTGACTTTTTCTTTGCTTGGGAAATGGCTTACCGCCTTTCTTTCTTTCTTTCTTTCTTTCTGGATTCTTAACTTTTGCCTTCTCCCCTAAGTCTTGGCAGCTTGACTCTCCAGCCGGAAGAAACTTCCATCCTGAACTTTGAGGCTGATGTGGCATTTCTTCGCCAGGCAATCACCTCGTTCGGCACCATTAGAACAATGGTGAGCAAAAGGAGCTGTTTCAATCTTTTCACAGATTGTACCACTTTTAGGACATGGCAATATTCGAGTACCGCCAGTGGCTTAGCAAGGTGTCAAAAACTTGATGACCCCCCTCCCCCCCCCCAAAAAAAGGGAAAAGGTTATATAAAGTACACCCACTTACCACACTTTTAATGGGAAACTTGTGCCTTTTTCTCTGATGTTAAACTTTGAACTTAGAGTTGGCAGCTCCAGCTGACTCTCCCACAGGCTCATCCTCCCCGTTAACGCTTCTCTAGGATGGGGCTTTTCAACCCGTGGGACGTGTACCACCTGCCACGTGTACCACGGGTTGAAAAGGCCTGTTCTAATGTATGTGACTTGTAAGCCTATACAGGCAGTCCTTGACTTGGAACAATTCCTTTAGTAACTGAAGTTACAAAGGCATTGAAAAAAAATTGTTTCGGGCCACTTTTCCTACTTATCCCCATGGTCACATGATCAAAATTCAGACGTTTGGCATATATTTATGGCGGTCGCAGTGTCCCAGGGTCACGTGATCCCCTTTTGCGATCTTACCAACCATGTTACTAACTTAACAACTGTAGTCATTCTCTTAATAACTGGCAGGAAAGGTCGTAAAATGGGACAAAATTTATTTGACAACTGTCTCCTTTAGCAACAGGGCTCAATTATGTGTCGCAAGGTGAGGACTCCCTGTAATTAAAACCCAGGTTCCTGAACAAACACTAAGGCTTATAGGGAGACTGTAGTTTATTCCATCTCTTTCAAAATGCCTCTCTTGAAATAGCTACCGCCGTCCTCCCAGTCAAATTCCAAAAGAACCGGATAAGTGACCTCATCTGCTGTAACAGGTGTGAGCAGTTAACTTTCTGTTTGCTTGAAAAAATAGCTTATCGTCTCTGGTTTCTTTCTTTAATAGCAAACTTCCGATAAAGAAAATTACGCCTCTTGGATCTCCGTGCAGAACTGTCCTGTGATGGCTAGTTTTGAAAAGGTAAATTACAGATTTGTTTAGAGGGACTGAAATTAGAGGTTGGCAGTGAAGTTTTTAAACTTAGTCTTCGCTTGCTGTTTGCTAGGAATGCCAGTGTGGTCTGGTCTAGTGGATAAGGCCCCAGGCTAGAAAATGGCACTTAGCAATAACATTTAGACTTGTATACCGCTTCACAGTGTTTTCACAGCCCTCTCTGAGCGGTTTACAGAGTCAGCCTATCGCCCCCAACAATCTGGGTCCTCGTTTTACCGACCTTGGAAGGATGGAAGGCTGAGTCAACCTTGAGCCTGGTGCGATTCAAACTGCTGGCAGTTGACAGAATTAACCTGCAGTGCTGCATTGTAACCACTGGGCCACCACGCCTCTCGAGAGATCATGAGTTCAAGTCCTGCCTTAGCTACGAGTCAGCTGGGTGACTTGGGTTAATCTCTCTCTCAGCCCAACCCACCTCCCAGGTAGTTGTTAGGGAGAAAAAAAGGTGGGATATAAATCAATACATTAAAAAATGCAGTGTGTCCCAGGAAGAGAGATTAATTAATCTCCACGGGAGAACATACATTTGATCTGTGGGGAAATAATTTAAGCCCTTGAAGCGCATAGTGGGCGCCCAAGTAGGCTGGTGGTTGTTCACAATTCAAGTCTAAAGAAAGATTTTTATTCTAAAATCCAGAAATTTTCAGTGGCACAAACACCCGAACATTCTCCCCCTCAAGAGGGCTCCAGGAGACTGTTTAGCTATCCTTGGGGAGAGAGTGTATATTCCCATGGTGGATTTTGTCCGGGATGAAACTGACCTTCAGTTTGTTCTTGATTATTAGCCAAAACCTTTCCGTGGAACGCTGGGTTGCCCTCTCTCCGACTGGCTTCTTGGAACCAAATCCGATGGTGCGTGCTGTATCCCTTACGTTCCTGGCTACAAGCAGGAGGACTGGCTCTTGAAAACACACGCTGAGGAGGCCAGTCAGGTATCGCCATCTGCGGTCTCCATTTATAGAGAAGGAGGGCTTTCTAGTAATGTTGGAAAAGGCGGAGCCAAACGGGTCGAGAAGAAAATTACATAGCCAAATGGTTTATTTTCCAAGAAATGCTGATGTAATGGCTCTGAATATTGGGGGTTTCTTCCTGTTGTTAGGATTGTAGGCTTTCATGGTAAGGTGGATGGCAAATCAATCAATCAGTCTCCCAAAAGAAGTGGAACTGGTGGATCCAAAAAGGTTGTTCTTGGAACATTGAGAGCGAAATGGGACTTATAATCTTAATCTTGCTGTTGTTTCCCCAAGAAATAGCAATAGCGCTTAGACTTATTATAGCCCTCTTAAGCGGTTTACAATGTAGAAGCATTATTTGCATATTGCGCCCCCCCCCCCCCCCCAAAAGTCCGAGTCCTCATTTTACCAGCCTCGGAGGGGTGGAAGGCTGAGCAGGTCAGGATCAAGCTCTAGGCTGTGGGTAGAGTTAGCCTGCATGGATCTAAATGCTTGTGGTGTCGTCTTCTCCTTAGGATTTCAAGCCTTCGGAAGTGTGTTACTTGGAGAAAGCTTGGGGAGACCTGAAAAACTTGGACAACTGGCTTCTGCAGAACCAACAGCGAGACCTTCCCGAGAGAGCGGACCTCCGCCGCCGGAAGAGCTCCACTTCTACCATCGCTTCCACCTTGTCCATTGAGAAGATTGACGAATTGGAGCTCTTCGAGCAAGATGACGCCGATCTTTCCGAATGGCTCCTCGTGCCTTCTGAACCCGAAAACGAGAATGCCTCCGGCGAGAAGTGGAAATGGGTTTTTAAGCCTTTCCGGGAGGAATATAACCCAAACGATTGGCTCCCTAAAACCGATTCTTGCAATCATTGTTGCGGCGGTCAAGCCACCGGGATAGAGATAGAAAATCTCGGCAACCTGAGGTGCCTCAGCGAGCACCTGGAGGCGAGGAAGCCGTCGCACGCCGACAGCTGGCTTCTGCAGCAGCCCGCTTTCCGAGTCGAGGATCTGTGCAGAGCCAACGAGCCATGTGCCAGCTTTTCCGAGTGTGCGTGTGACGAGAACTGTGAAAAGGAAGCCCTGTGCAAATGGCTTCTCAAGAAAGAAGGCAAGGATAAAAATGGGATGCCGCTAGGAGAGGCCACTGAAGCCGAGGGGCGCCGGCCTGTGCTGGACCTATGGCTCCATCCTTCTCGACAAGCGGAGAGGGATTCGGCTAGCTCTGCCGTAAAACAGGACGCTGTCCGGGAGGTGGCAGAGCCTCTGAAAGAATTGCCGGAGGTCTCCTTGTCCTCTTGGCTAGCCAAGCAAGAAGTCAAAGCCTCACCTGGCGAAGAGAAGGCGATCCGAGAGGAAGCCGCAGTGAGCCGCAAGGGTTCCCTCCTGGAGCTGCTCGCGCCCTTCCACCTCCCTTTCAACATGAACAGCTGGATCTTGTCCTCCAAAAACACAGAAGTCCCCAGCCAGCCTCTCGTGGAAGATAAATGGCTGCTACGGAAGAGAGCACACGTAAGGAGGAGGATTCTCACCCAGTCCCTTAACCCGCTGAAAGCGGTTTGTGGCATCTTTAATATAACCTAGGGGTTCTCCAAAGACGGCACCTTTAAGACGTGTGGACTTCAACTCCCAGAATTCACCAGCCAGCCATGCTAGCTGAGGAATTCTGGGAGTTGACCAAATCATTGACCTTTTCCTTGAGTAGGTGCTCAGTGAAGCC
>JANHFL010004405.1:25946-43577 GCA_032468155.1 Oxyrhabdium leporinum
AGGGGACGGTTGTAGGGGAGGATGGGATGGGGGAGGGGGTTAAAAATTGAAAAACTTTCTGTATAAAACTTTCAATAAAAAAAAAAAAGAAAAAAAAAGAAATGGTCATTTGCTGGATAACTCTGCAAAAGACTTCAGTTCATTCAAATATTGTTTTGTTCAACTAGCCTATGATTTCTCAAAGTCTAAAATATCAAACACTAATGTCCCTGGCAAATTGAAAATAAAACTAATTTTAATTTATTAAAAATGAAGCATTTACTTTATACAATCAAAGCAGAGGTGATATGATTCTCCTAACTGTAATAGATGTGACTGTTGATTGAATTTTCAAAATTGCCCAGATTATACTATTGCTAAATAGTTAAAAGATATTATTTCAGTTTACACACTTAAAAGAAGTATTTTTGAAATTGAAAGCATACATCTTCCATTATAAAAATTTGTGAATCAATTTTCTGCCTATTCAGAGCAGTTTACCTGGTTTTTTTTCTTTTCATTTTTCTTTTATGTCTTTCTTTATTCTTCATGTCAAGGAATTGGAAAAGTTCAGCTTTTATCCTTCAGCTGCAAAGCTCCCAGCATTTGGTTAATTGCATGCTTTGATCTGAATTGTCATTTTCACTTTGGCACATGTGATTTATGGGAAATTGTGAACCACATTATTGCTATGAATAAATAGCCATGCAGCTGAGGATGCAGTAAGAGTAATGTTGAATTGACTAAAAAAGGCCAGTCTACCTATAAGCCCAATCATGAAAGAATAAAAAGCAGAATCACACAAAGCTTTAAAGGAATGGTTCAGTTTGAAGTAGTTTTAATCCAGTGGTATCTTTGAATTCTACTTTCTAATCCAAGGCATTAAATTGAATCAGGTGCCTTTGAAAGTCTCTGGAAGAAAATGAAGGTGATTCAGAGATTCAAGGAATTTCTGTCTTGCAGAATTTCAATACTGTTACAGCATTTGGTTCATATATGAACAAAGCTAATGGGATTAAATACTGTGACATATTTTCTGATAGTGTGATAACTTGTCAGTTTTATCACCCTGCACACCCAATCTAACACCTGGGAGAATGCTGTTGTGTCCTTGCACTCACTCTTCTGCTAGAATTTGTTTAGGTAGATTCACTTGGAAAGAGAGAGATTTAAGTGTATTCTTCTGGACTTTTTTAAATCTTGCATACTTTTTGTGTGAACTAGTATTTTTGTTCAAATCTATTCTGTTTATACATAGCCCCCAATTTATTCAACTGGTATATTGATTTTCAGTAAATCTCTATATGCAGCCTTTCCTTGTAGCTCTTCACCTCTTTCAGACTTTCGTTCCATTCCATTGAAATCATCATCATCATCACCACCACCACCATCCTTCTCCTCGTCCTTGGATTTCTTCCTGCTATTTTACTCTTATCTTCCATTTTATTGAGGGAAGGCAAGACAGTATTCTTGAGTCAGTCTGTTTTAATATAGCCTATAGTACATTTCCTGGTCTAGGGGTATTATACACAACAGCCATGCAGACATGCACACAAGCACACCTTTCTAGACACCTTTTGAAACAATATTCCCAATTATGCCAATAAGCCACGATAGCTCAGAAAATAAATGGGCAGAGGATGGTTATTTTTTTTAAAGCTTAATAATTTTTTTTAAATGTTTTTTTTAATGTAAAGCAGGACACAACTTCCTCCTCCACCCTCCTATCTCCAGTTTTCTTGGTATCATTTTGGAATTGCTTGCCATTGCCCTTTTTTTTGTAGGGCTGACAATGACCAGCCCAAGGTCATCCAGTTTCATGTCTTAGGTATGATTAGAACTCACCATTCTCCAGTTTGTTTCTAGCCCAGCATCTGTAACTACAACAATTTTTCTCTTGCTTTCTCCATTGATTCCACATAATTTTTTGCTGAACAATTTAGATGCTGCTCAGCCTGTCCTTTCCTCAACTCCATCCACTTTGAAAAAAGTCCAAGAGGATATTTCAAACTTTGTTGTGGTGAAATCCTTAAAAGCTACCTGACTGAAACCTAAGCAGGATTTGTGTTTTGTAATCTACTATCCCTGATATTTCATCCCATTTTGTCCTAATGGGAACATTTGCAGGCTTTTGGGTACTTTCAGTTATAGCCGATGGATACATCTTTTATAAAACCTTTTTGCCTTTGAATTTTGAATGTCAAATTCAATAGAATCTTGTCATCCTTTAATGTTGAAATGAGAACTTAGATGATTCATCATACCCTTATTAATATGCTGTCCATGTGGAATAAGTGGCCCTGTGTTTCATTTATTGAAATATGAGGACAATCAGGATATTTGTAGCAGGAGAAAAGCACAGACACTTGGAGAAGGTTCTACAACTTTGCATAGAGAACTACTTTCATTCTTTTCTCCTTCATTTCTTTCCTTTTCTTCCATGCCATTGTTTTTCCCCAAGACTCTTGTCATCACCAAAAATTGGCCCCAGATTCAAGACTTTTCATGATCCTTGTACCTTCTTCATTCTTTCAGTAATGTATCATAAGTAGTCAAACTAATCATATATTTTAGGTTTGTCATTCCTTTGTTATATTACATGCACGCATAGATTAATTCTTAAGCCAGTTTTGAAACTATCTTTTCCAAGCAGATTACCAAACACTCAACATTTTCATTCCTTCTCAAGTCACTGAATGGCCCACTCACTTTTCCTGTACATTCTCCTTTCATTCCACCCATCTAACTAATCCCCTTGCCTGGACTGCATTCATTCAAAATATGTCACAATTGCTTACCTAAACTCATTTGTTATTCCATTGTCACTATTCATTGGAGCAAAACAGGAAGTATCAGCAATATAGATATTCCTGTTTTTATATATACAGTCCATTGAAGTCTAAAACTGTAACATCGACTAACTTAGATAACACCAACTCATATTGTGATAAGTATTTTGATTCTTTCAGTTATAATTAAACTTACATTATAATTTCCCTGCTGCTTGCACACTATTCAACAGCTTCGATCCAAAGATCAAGCTACTTTCATTCAGATCTATTTCATACTTCATCTTAGTTTAATGGATTCTCGAAACACAACTATTTTTCCTTCATTTATCTCATTAATTCAAGCGTTTTTCCATTTTTGGGTACATGGCACATTGCAGTACACAATGGTCAGCACTACGTGAGTCTACATATATTGACCTCTGCTATCCACCACGGCTTTGATCAATCCAAGTTATCACATGAACTTAATATAGATCGGGTATAGAGACCAAATTACCAGCCTTAGTATATCATGCAATATTCTCAGGTAATAAGGATAGTCGCAATAAATTCTGTCACTCTTTTGCCAGCTGCTGGATCTATAGCACCCTTGAAATGGTGTTGCTCTTGGTATACTTCTCCTACCAATTGCAACCAGTGAGCTTGGAACTGCCATCTTCCATCACGCTCCATGGCAAAGATAAATGTCCTTGAATAAGCTCAATTCTAATGATCCTAAACATCCAACTTCAAAGCAGTTGTATGCCATTATCTCCTTCTGGGATGTATTTCAACTTCCCAATCTAGTCTACAATCGTGGAGTTCCTGTTGGCCATCCATCCCAATGCTAACCCAGGCTCAATCTCAGCTTAGCGCTTTGAATTTCAGCAAATAGTTTAAAATTTCACTTTTTTCTTTACTCACTACAACCTTCAACATGGATGAGACAGTAAGAACCTATGCTTAAGATTTAGCTGTCCCGTCCCAGTTGACAACTTTTGAGTCCTTACTTTGAAAAAAAATCTGAATTTTAAAACCTGAATATTCATGCTGAATTCGGGGTACTCTCCCACTCTTCCCGATGTGCTTCACATTCTTAAAGCTGTATTTCAGGCAAGAACAATACTATGATCTTTGCACTGAGCATAGCTGTTCTTAAATCTATAGCTGCATTCAAATAATACTTCGCAACAGCGATAGCACTTGAACATATATTGCTTCATAGTGCTTTAGAGCACTTTCCAAGCAGGTTGATGAATCAGTGTGAGACCTCGGAAGGATGGAAGGCTGAATCAACTGACTCAGTGAGGATCAAACTCCTGGCAGTGAGCTGAATTAGCCTACAATACTTCATTCTAACCACTGCGCCACCACAACTCCTTAAAGACAGTTTGTGTGATATACTCCCAGGGGGGATGGTTTCATTTAATTATTTAGGGCAACAAATAACTATGCTGCATGTTTTAATAATTAAAATTTTCATCTATAGATCACGGGGTTTTCAGACACTATGATACCGTAACTATTCACTAGGCTTCTATACCACACAAGCAAAGCCTGGAGCTCCTTTTAACATCAATCCTGCTTTGCCTGTGCAGTCACAAAGTGAGAGTGCAATCAAAAATTACTCTTGCCTTGCCTGGGAATTGAGAAAGGCTGAAACCAGCTTGCAGGCAATGTGGGAAGCAAATCCCGGATTCCACCTGTGCAAATCTGATCGATTTTCTTTAAAAAAAATGAAACCCACCTCTAAATTACTCAAGAATGCCCCAAGGAGGTTGAGGATTTCTTAATTATAGAACAGAACTGCTGTTCTTTAACTTCCTCCTTGTTAAATCTTAAGAGTTTGGTCTTCCCTTTATAAATGCTTAATCTCGAACTAATTCTCCTCCATACAATATACAAATTAGAGTTCCTGCATGCTTAAGATCAAAGTTGCTAGAAACTAAACACAACTCCGAAGCTGCTAGGAAAAAACACACTCTGCCAGAAGGCATCCAATCTCACTCCCTCTGCTTGCAGTTCTTGCTAATGGCACACATCAAATTCAGAAAAAGATAAAAAGGCATGTGCATAACACTCTTGGGGAGACGCAGAAAGAGAGAAGGGCCCATGCAGAAGAGCAGCAATTAATTCTCCTTAAATTCCAAGGCTGTGGCTCATCCGAGTAAGAATTATTTGCCTATTATTGTGGAATTACATTTAGGATTTCTGTATTGGTAGGTGGTATCAGTCTTCTTGTAGCAAATTCTTTGTGTTAGCTACATATTTTACTTGTTTGGGGTATTTTCATCCTTTTTTTGGTAAATTCTTCCCAAAGAAGAAAAAAAGGCTCTTTCTTTCAGATGAAGTGAATGTTCTTTAGTGTAAGCAGTGAGCAACCCACATTCGGAAACCAGTAGCAACCCAATTCATCCACTCCCATAGTAAGCTTCTTGTAGGAGGCAAGTAGTCTTGCTGTGATTCCCAAAGGAACACTGTTATTGAACCTGACAATGACTAAGCTATAGGTCAACACATCAAGATCAAACTTGGAAGGTTGCTATGAAAATTGCAAATTAATTCTATTTTCCAACTCCAACTAAATGGACTATCCTCTGAAAAATCAATGGTAGAAAAAGGTCCTATCTTCTTCAATAATTCCCCTTTACAGTAGAAGAACAATGTATTGGAAAGCAAAACAAAAAAACACCTTCCTTAAATGATATTCTCTGGATGGACCGAACTCCCAAAAATGTGGTGGCCTCCATGTTGGGAAACATCATAGCTGTGTTATCTGGAGATCAGTTCAAAATGAGGACAATGCTCCCAACCTCACTCTTTCGAAGGCAAGATCCTGAAAACCATGACACTTTTCCAACTAGTCAAAACAGAGATTTCCATCAAGGTCAGTAAGCATTAAGTGAACAGGAGTTGGGAATACTTAGCTATTCCAATCCCCCTCTCCAACCTTTTAAGTAAAATAGCAAAAGGAATGAGGTTCCTTTTACTCTTACCTGGAATTCTCACTGGCAGCAAGTGGCAGGTAAATTTATGGGGATAATTCTAATAAAACAGCTTTTAAAACCATCTGGTTCTCACTGAATAACATTTGTCCATTACAGTCATCCTATAACATTTTAATTGGCTAATTTAATTGATTAAGGCTTGCCTTTCCTAGTGAATAAACAAATAACCTCTATTTGGCATGGCTTGGTGGTTCGCAAACATTTATAGTTGTCTCAGCTATAGAACCAGGATAAGAACATGATTAAAGTTTATAATCTTCTCCTTGCCAGCTCAAACATATGGAGCCCAGACACTTTTTCCAGTACATGTTCTGTCTTGGGGATCTATAATGCCCTTGAATCCATCAATTTGTCTATGTGGAAAAGAGACACTAAAGTAGATAAACTTTTGGTTATGATTCTTTCTTATTGGATTCTTCCTTAAAGGAAAGAGACAAAACTATTCTGCCCACCTCTAATAGAAATTAAAGCTTTCCTCATAAATATGCATGAACATACACATACTTCTTGGTAAGGATAAGAACTGATGGCTGCATTTAAATACATCCCAATGACAAAACATAGGACATCTCCTAAAAACCCAGATTACCGTCTAAATCTAGATTTGATATCATTTCCTTGGTCAAAGCGTATCTCGGCTTGTTTAGCTACAATTCTTCCTGACATACATTCCACACAACATAGAAAGGACCCTTGCTCTTAAGATAGTTCACAGGGACATTGGAAGCAAAACAGTTTCATTCATGTGGACCTGAGCTATCAGGTCAAAAACCCTGCCAATTTATGTGGGGGGGGGGGGTTGTCCACTTTTAAACTCTGTCATTAGTTTCTTTGGTGAAATTTAGACAAGCTCCATGCTAGCCTATTTTATGGCCTTTATCCCTTGACCTCCCAGGAAGTGAAAAGGGTCTGGGCTCAGAGAATCGCAGACATATATTTGTTTTGGGGTTGACTCAAGTATTGCCAGCAATAGGTCTACATCCAAATGTAGACAACTATGATTACTGGGACAGACGGTCTTTCACCCAATCCTTCCTATCTTTTTTACATACAGCATCTAAAGCAGGGGTGTCAAACTCATGTCATCATGGTGGCGTCATGTAACATATCATGACTTTTTTCCCTTTCACTAAACCAGGCGAGCATGGCATGGGTGTGGCTAATGCATGATGCACCCGACCCATGGGCCCAGAGTTTGACAGCCCTGATCTAAAGGATTAGGATAGCATAAGAGCATAATAGATTATCAACATCTTATCACCAGCATCTTATGAAAAGTGCTGGACATTCATTAAAAAAGCTCTAAGGAGATTCTCCGTCACCCAGGTCATGGTTGTCCCAAAGGTTCAGCAGTCCATCTGCATTTGAAAGACAAAGGTCAGAAAAGTCCACATTCTGGACAGAGAAAACCCCTGGCTTGAAACAGCGGTCAGCGAGGCCATCTACATCAAGATCAACAGAGGAAGGAAGGATACACCACCACCTATCTCCAGTTTATAACACAGTCCTTTCAGCAGTTCCAAGAATGTTCCACATCCATTTGCACTATTTCAGGTGACTCTGATGGCACAAATAACTCTCCAAGTTCTTTTCAATGACTATCAGAATGAATGTTAATGACTAAATGACTGCAAGGAATATAAATCCTTCCATCGTCCATCATTCAGTCAGAACTGAAGAAGCTTCTTGGATGAGAAGTTAAATGTCTTCAAGGAAAAACAAAGTTCAGTTGCCTTTTGAAAAAGCACCTTTGGGACATCCATTCAAAAAGGGACAGTCTTTGGCCTGTGCAATGTTGTCCCCTTCTCCAAGTGTTATTGCCTTGGGAAGAGGCTAGAATAATGCCATTTAAAAGTGTCAGTGTTATAAATTAGAATGTTTTGACTAGATGTCATCTGCTGAACTTGGAAGTCCAACAGAGTGGATAGGATACAAAATGTATGATGAAGCATATCTGCTCAATGAGGACCCAACTGATGTCTCTGCCAATGTGGCACATAATTAATGTTGCTGAATTGTTAACTGCCTCTTCATTTGCATTAATTTTAAATTAGACTGTGCTTTGCACCGCAACTGAGGACAGGAGCAGAAGAACAGAGTGAAGGCAGAGAGAGGAACAGTGCGCTCTCTGTCTCGTTGTTAGATTACTGCATCTCAGTGTCATCAGAAGCATGCCTGGTTCTATTTAATCCACAGTACTTTAGTTTACAGCTATCCATGTTGAGACACTTTGGGAGGTTTATAATAGTAAAAGCATAAAAATACTATGGTATGGGTTGTTGGTGCTGATGATGCTGATACCGATGATACCTAGTTATACATCTTCAAGCCTGGCTGAGCAGGTGAAGTTGTAGTGGTACTGACAGAAGCTAGGAAGGGTGTTGAGTTCCTTGAAGCTCAGTTTCAATCACTGGGTGTCACATCTGCCTCTCTGCCACATGGTATCTCTGAAAACTATTGGGGCTTCCCAGATGACAATTGCCATTCCATCCCATCTGCTCTGGGATTGTGACTGATGTGAAATCTGGAATCCATCTTGGGTGAAGGGGACATGAGGAGTCACAATTTTACAGTTAGATCAGCTGCCTTCCTCTACAGCAAGCCCTTGGATGAGAGAATGCTTATTTTATATACTGGCCTGACATTTTGCAGCACCTTTTGTAAGCCATCAAGACTCATTGAATTAAGCAGATTATGTGTGTAATAAAGAAGTGGGGGAACAAACAAGAAAGCAAAGTATTGGTAAATCAAGTAAAGCATTATGTGTAAATTTTATTTGTGCATGTCAATGTATAGCAGCTTTTCCTTCCAATCTAAAGATGTTGGAAGGAGAAGATTTCACTAGTAGGTTTTAACTTGGGAGGAAAAGAAGCTTAGAGACTTTGTCTCATTTATTAAAGTGAGATTCGGAAGAACATTCTTTTATTCACCAACCTAAATGGTTAACTCTTATCAATGTCTCTACTTCTCTTACCAAAAGCAGTACAGCATAGCTGATCAACAGCTCACAGGACACCCACAAATTGCTTTAGAAAGTGGTAGGCAAGCATAACAAAGGGAAATGGTGGTCATTGCTGAGGGACTGGAAGGGAGGCCGAGGATGGGATAGTGGCAGTATCAAAAGGATGCGTTATTTAAAGATTAAGGGGCATGTTCACGCTGAAACTAGAAAGACATGAGTGCTGTCTTAGGTAGACCATTATTCCATTGCACATTGTACACCGGACTTGGGACCAGGTTATCTGAAGGACTCTCTCTCCCCGGTTGCATCTATACACAGTGAAGAGGCAAGGAATGTTGCAGGTCCCTTCTCTGTGGGGGCTCCCTCCCTTTGGAATATCATCCCTACAGAGATTAGACTGTGCCCCCAGTTTGACACTGGTGCCAAGCCAAGAAGTCCTGTTTATGCCAATGGGCCTGGGGAACCAAGAGTGGGATGGAGCTTGTCAAGTGGCTTGCTTGACTGATTGTGGTTGTTGGCTGTTAGGAGGAGCTATTATTTGTACTGGTGTACATTGGCGTTCTCTTTTTGTAAACCTCCCAGAGATACTATGAGTGAGTGGGTGGCCATGTGAGTTTTCTAAATAAATATAAGGCAACTCTTATGAAAAGCAAAATAATGCATGGGTTAAAGAATGAATCCAGGATAAGTTAAGGCTTGGGTGGACTATATTATATGACTATGTTGTTGTTTTTTAAACTGGTGTTATAACCTAGACGTTCCTCCCCACTCTCGAGTTAACAGCTGAACATGACAAATTCTGCTGAAGTTTTATTTAACTCCATAACTGATGCTGATACACATCTATCAAGCAAAAATTAAAAGCTTGGGCAATAAAAATGCATCCTGGGCCTGCATTGCCAAGTTGCAACCTTGTTGGAACATCACTCCAAACATGAGATAATAGGAAAAACTTTCAGACAGAATGAAGTCCTCTGCCCAAACAGAATCCATCACTGCCTCTAATACCTGGAATCTGGAGGAGCTTCCAGCTGGAGAGCTCAGAAAGTGGCACTAATACTAGACTGACATTGGGTAATATAAAAAGCTAAAGATAATTAGCTCTTGAAGTCCTGGGATGGGAGACTAAAAGAGAATCCTTAAAGACTTTTAATTTAAGCTTCTGGGGAATCGAACAACCTGGGAGGAGGAAATGGGAAGCTACCTCTGCACTGTTGACAAGAAAATTGCAAGGAAGTGTTTCTATATGACTCAGGAGCAGAACAGAAAATACAGCATTTTGTTAATTCAAAATGCTAAGGATTAAACTCAAGACTTTGAGCAAATACACAGAAACTCACACGTACACCTGCACATGCCCACCCTTTTTCTACTTGCTATAGCATATTTCTTTCTTTTCTGGTCAGATGGCAGAATGTTTGTGCGCAAGGAGGTTCAGTTTCCATCCTGCAGCAGCAAAAAGCAGTAAAACATAGGAGTTCTCCCATAGAGGCAGAAATCATTACAGAATGGCAGCCTGGTGAGCCGTATCACTGCCAAGCTTAAGGAATAATGGCAGGCTAAAGACACTTAGCAGCTCTCATCAATCCATCCACATCAGAATAAACCGTTGCACACTCCCAGCCAACTGAAGTATAATGGGGGGAAAAACCTAACTTCTTAGTAAAACAAAATTCCCGAGCTTGACTGCAGCATGCGTCCACTTGAGGCAAGAATTTTAATTCTTAATTCACAATATAAAAGATTTTTTAAAATGTTTTCTTCAGTGTGCAAATTGGTAAAAGAAGCTTTGAAGATGACTCAGAGTCTCCCTTGCCTTTCAGATGCTTACAGCAGGAATCTCCTGAGAACTTAGCAAGCTCCTACTCATGACAACAACTTCTGGTTGTCACCAGAGGCAGACTCCAGAAAAAAACAGATGTGTCATATTGATTGACTAGATTCAACTAGGGATATAGCTAGCATTAGCAATTTCAGGTCATGGACCAGCAAGCTGGCATCCATAGGACAGAGGGTGACTGCTAGATTCCCGAGCACACACACACCCAAATAAAATAATGCTAATATTGCAGAAATAGTAAACAAGATCTTACATATAAGTACCAAAATATCTCAAGGCTTCATGTTAAATTACCAACATCTAGCATGATAGTGTTGAAATCTCATGAGACTGCTTAAATCTCAAACTGAAGAATGTTGAAGGTTTGCAAAATTTCACTGAAGATTCCACAAGAGAATTTTACAAGATAAGGTTAGAGAGAATGAGTATGTGGAAAGTTAAAAAAAATGGATTAACTTCTTGTATTTGTTTTCAATGTGCTTCTTTCCATTTCGGCATCAGTTTGAAAAGTTTTTAAAAGCTTGTATGAAATTCATATGCATTTATATAAACATTTTTTCTTAATGTGCGTGCCTTGTCTGTACATTTAGCCTACAAGTGGAAAATCTGAAAGGAGCCTGTCTGTTCATTTGTTTAATTCAATTCAGGCACTACCTATCACCCTTCTGGGTAGTCCAGACAAGAAGCACCAACAATGAATGCTAGCACTACCTTTATTATAAGTAACAGCACAGTAACAGAATCTTACAAGTCTGAAAGTACATCTCTTCCCCCCTCTTTTACAGTCCAAGAAACTAGGGAGGGTGTCTTCTGAAACATTTACCACCCCCATTCCTTCTGCAGACTAAGCTGTCTCTTATCTGACCATTGTTTAGTCTTCAGCTCCTCTTCCTCCCATCTCTCAAGGTCTTCTCACCTCATCCAACTCCAACTGAATCTGGACTGATCATCATGCAATCCCATAAAAACCAGTACAAACCAAGCACAGGATGGGATCTGGGCACAATACTGTATACAGGCAAATGTAAAAATAGCAGACACCCAACAAAAGGCCCCATCTACCTTCATCTCCCAAGGCCTGGGAAAAATAACCAGGTCTTCAAATCTTTACAGAATGCCAACAGGGCATGTGATCCACATGGATTTCAGAAGGGATCTCATCCCGGAGGGCAAAGACTGCAACAGGGAAGACACACTTTCCTGAACCCCATCAGAGTACACTATTCAATCAAAAGGACAGTGTCCAATACTGACAGCATATGGGGTCAGCAGCATACTGGGCAGAAACCATGGGAGATATCAGTGGTCCTTCAAATAACATACTCTATGTCTATATTAGAATTCATCCAAATATAAAGTATCTCATTAATATATAGTATTAACTGTTCTGTTAATACAATTTTGATATATTTTGTTGGAGTAATCAACAGGAAACAATATAACATTTTGAAAGATAATCGTGAATTTTTTTCACCCATTAGTTCAAAAATTCAAACTAGGTAAATATGAAAGGAATTTATTCCTATCCTGAAATCAAGAGATGTAAGGATTTTGAAGCAGCAAACTTAACATCTGTGAAATATAATGTATTTAATATAATGAAAACAAAAACTATGTTTAATTGGATGGAATGATTAACATTTGAATTGTTACTATAAGATGCATACTACAGCTGGAATACCATCTAAAAATTTAACCATGTTTTTAATTCTTAGTTGTGCTAATTAGACTGATTAGGAAGCATATTATTAAATGAAGGACTGAACTGTGAAGTTTATTGATTGGTATGGATTATAAATGCTCCGCAATTGTCTAAGAAACTCATAGTATTTGCTTTCTCTGAGATCTTTTGAAGAAATAGTTGACTTTGATGAGGGGCAGACAATGAAGACTGCATGTAACAGATTGGGAGGAAGCATTTCTGAATAGTATTGTCAAGTGTTTTTAATCTGTATGCAGAGTCAGGCTATACTTCAAAGAGATAGCCACTGTTTCCAACGTTGTGAAATAAGCTTCTACATCCTCTTCCTTGGACAACTTGGAGATTTTTATATCTTTGGGATCGCCTCCACACGTTCTGAAACACTTGGGGTAGAAGGTGTCTCTACTGGTGACTATCCCTTTAAGTAGATCTATCAGCCTTTTAAACTCCCTTCTGACTTCCCTTTCATGCCTTTGCCATTACAGTCCATCTTTTCTTTCCTGTTTCCTTCATAACCACTCTTCAATTAATCACAGCCTGCCTTCTTGCTTCTGCCTTAGCAGTTCTGAAACATTAGCCCAGGTATCAGGAAACAAAGCTCCATTTCAGGTTGTTCTAGCTTTCCTGCAGGAAGGGGTGGATCCCTGCTGCTACTAAGGTAGTAACCTATTCTAAGAGGGGAAAATAGCCCCCTCTGCTTGGTCAACATGTGTTTGGTATATGTCCTAGTAAGTTTCCACAGCCAGAATGTTGGCTAATATCTGGTTTCCTCAGCCAGGATGTTGACTAATGTCTGCAAAGTCTTGAGTTCTACAAGAACCAAACTCTCTTCTACAGCCCCCCTTTTAACCAAGGTTTGTTGTACAGGGGTGTAGAGAAATACTTGAGGTTCAGCCACATCCACTTGTGTGGTTGCCTCTTTGTATCTTTTTGGGGTGCCCCACTTCACTTTATGAATATCCTCATTTCCTTTATGGGTGTACCACCACTGCACCCCAGGTTCTTTTATCTATATCCAAAACCAGTGGGCACCCAAAACCCCAGAGTCTCAATGCAAGCCCCCTTGGCTTTTAGGCAACACACACATAAGCTCACAACTGGTAGTACTGTACTCACAGTTCCTTCTCACACACTTCCCCTGGTCTAATGTTACTGCTAGTATTAGACTACTACAATTTGTGAGCCCTACTGCTAAGCAACAGTACTTCTATCCCTTAATACTAGGCTACTTCCAATGACTCTATTTCCAGCAAGTAACAGAAACCCTTTCACTCCTAAAATGATTTCATCCCACAACACTCAGCTGCTTTTCTGCTCAGCTTTTATAGCTGCTGGTTGCTGGGCAGCTGGCCTTATTAGGGAGAGGTCTTAAAGGGACAGGGTACCATCAACCCAGGGGCTAGCCAATTTTCAGGCAGCCTGTTCTCTCATAAGTATCTAGGCTTTCTTTGCACAACTTTTTAGCTTGGGCAGAATTAACTCTCACGGTTTGATGAGGGACACAAATCTCAGGGTGGGTGGCGGGGGATAAACCTGATGAGGTACACACAATCAGGATCAACTGCAGGAGGGGAGGGGGAACAGTTAAGAGATTTGTTGTGATTGATTTTCTATTTTTATGGGAGCTTTGGTCAGCAGATTGCTTGTTAACAATGGTGCAGCTAAATAATTTTAGATATTGGAATTAATGGACTTACAAGTATCTGTTTAGACAACTGCACGTCCTTTCAGTTATGAGGTATAGGTTATGTGCCAGTAATCCCCTGGTTTGCTTGGGAATAAGCATCCTTTTTACTGAAGGACAGGATCATCATTTGTAACAAAAAAGAAAGAAAATGCTAATTCTAAGCTTGCTCTTGAAAAATACTTCAAAATAAGAATGGATGCTGCAGTAATTAATATCAGCATAAGTGGTAATGTTCTCATTCCCTTTATTTGCTGATTCCTGATAATTTGGGACAACATATTTGGTGGTCGGGTCCAGCTTGAGTTCCACCACAGTTATTAATGGTCCTGTGTTTCCTCAATGTGAGCAAAGAGAAGAAAAAAATGTTTTTAAAATGTCTTAAATGGGTGAAAGGCATCAAAACATCAGAGGTGTTCCCTCTGGTTTAAGGCAGTGGTGGGATTCAGCCGGTTCAGGTGAACTGGTAGGAAAGATTCTGGCTGGCCCCGCTCCTTCCTGGAGTTCCCCACGTGCCCCGTTTTGGCTCCCAGGTAAATGCAGAGAGGCTCATTAGGCCCGAAACAGGGCATGGGGGTGGGGCATGGTCCCCCCATGACCCGTTTTGGCTCTCAGGGGGCTTTGGGGAGGCTCACTAGGCCCGAAATGGGGCATGGGGGTGGGGCATGGTCCCCCCATGACTCATTTTGGCTCCCAGGGGACTTTGGGGAGGCCTAGTAGGCCCAAAATGGAACATGGGGGTGCGGCGACCTGTTTTGGTTCCCAGAGGGCTTTGGGGAGGCCCACTAGGCCCGAAACAGGGCACAGGGGTGTGTGGCATGGCCCCCCTTGAGCCATTTTGGCTCCCAGAGGGCTTTGGGGAGGCCCATTAAGCCTGAAATGGAGCATGTGGGGGTGGCGCGGGCCTCCACATGACCCATTTTGGCTTGCAGAGGGCTTTAGGGAGGCCCACTAGGCCCAAAATGGCGCATGGGGGGTGCAGCATGGGGTCCTCATGACCCGTTTTGGCTTCCAGGAGGCTGCAGGGAGGCCAACTAGGCCCAAAATGGGGTGCGGGGTGACTGCGCCCACCCAGTCACATGATCAATAAGCAATGCCCACCAATCCACGCCCACAGAACCGTAGTAAAAAAATTTGAATCCCACCACTGGTTTAAGGTGAACAAATATCGGATAAACCATTCAGATATGTGACAAAGAAAAGGAACAAGGAGCAGCAGCACTATTGGCAAAACCAAAGACTCCCTGCAACTGTACATCTCTTGGAGGCTTGGGCAAAGAATGAAAATCTAACACCTTCCAAAAGTTTTTATGATGGTGGATTGGCCCCCTTTTCCATTTTGTTTTCTGTTCCACTCACTACTTTGTAAATCTTTCCCATTCTAGTTTATTGCTCTTAGAATTGTCCTTTAAAATTCATACTACAATACAGGTGCATTATTATGCAAATTTCCCTAAACATACCCATTTTGTTTTTTTTGGGTATTGCTGGAGGTTTTGATCTAATGTACAAAATTATTCTTGGAAATAAAGATGATGCCTGAATTGCCCTGTGTTTAGAAGCATAATAAAACCCCATTTCATTTTTTTTAATTAAAGGGATCTTAACAAATATTAAAATCAGATGGCCAGCAAGCCTGCAAAATGTTAACGGTAATGTTCTCAGGGCCACTGATTGTATTGCCTTGGGCTGCAGTGTCATAAACTACACAGATATGATAGCAAATTCAGGCAATTGCAATGTAAAGACAACCGGAAGAATACAAAACATAGAATCATAGGGAAGGAAGGGGCCTCTGTGGGCTTCTAATCCAAACCTCTGCTCAAGGGAGACTATACCATCCCTCTCAAATGGTTGCTCAGTCCGTTTTTGAAAACCTCCAGTGATGCTGATAGATCAGATGGAACTTCTGATGGCCCACATGGAAAAACCCCTTTGTGGTCTACATCCTCTCCAACTGAGCATTACTGTAATAAAACCCACCCTCACCTTGTCTTTTTTTTTCTTTCTCCTAGTGATGATGTTCCAAAAGTTGATTGCAACTGCTACATGAGAAAGCAGCAGCTTCTGTGGTTCTTCCATGTCTACACTTAGAACTTCAAGAGCTTTTGTTTCCTCACTAAATTAGATGACTCAAAGGCATCTCATTAGGCAACTGAAAGTGTCTAACGTTCAGTTAAGTTCCATCCTTTAATTATGGAGTGCTTTGTTTGCTGCGGGCTGATTCTCCAGGGAGAAGGAGCTTGAGCATTCCTTCAAAAGCAATTACATACATGCCAGGAAACGTCTCCTTTACAAATGAAGATTCACCATTCTTTCCTATTGATTCTGCATCTTCCTTGGCAGCTATATTATCATAAGCTATTTATGGTCTACGCAAATGAATAAGCTTCCCAGTGATTTTAAATGCATCATTTAAGAGTTCAGGATGCATCCCTATAGATGTAATCACATTGAGAGGAGGCCCACTGAAACCAATAGGGCTATTCATTTGTAAATTGGGTCTCTTAGATTATGCTGGATCAGTTCATGCTTAATGATTTGACTCCAAGTTCTTATCTTAGTTTAGTTTAGTTTATCCAATATTGGGGTTTTGTTTTTTTTAAGCCAGATTCACCAGCTGGCCAACCTTATCTGGGCTGCAAAACTAAACTAGGCTCGCAATTCAGCAGAAAATCCAAGGGCTATTTGATACCCTAGGAAGCTTTAAAAAAATCCTAAACGTAGGTAGTGATAAACCATTTCTGTTACTCAAAAACTGATGAATATCTGAAGTTGATGAATTGAATCCAACTTGAAAGGGTTTTTTAAAAAACAACAACAATCAAGTAGGATATGTAATAAATTATGGTTATGAAGTGCTGTAGAAATCTTGATATTTATCTTGAATGGAAATGTTTCCTCTGGGAAGTGTTCCTTCTTAACATAAAACAAGTTTGAAAGGGACCTTTGAGGTCTTCTAGTCTAAACCCCTATTGAAAAAGGAGAGCCTATACCCGTGATGGCGAACCTATGCCACAGAAGTGGCACGCAAAGCCATCTCTCCGGGCACGCCAGCCATTGCCCATTGTTCTGGGTTTGGCTCGTGCATGTGCACCAGCCAACCGGTCTTTGTGTATGTGGGAGCACCGGAAACCAGAAGAGCAGCTCCCTGGAGTGCATGTGCATTAGAAACCAGAAGACCAGGTGGCCGACGCGCATGTGCATGCCGGGAAGCTAAGCTTCTGGTTTCTGGAGCTCCCACGTGCGAGCGTTGGGGAGCTTCTCTTTCGGTTTCTGGCATGTGCACGCTCCCGTTTCGGCACTCGGTGCTCCCACTGCTCTATACCATTTCAAACAAATGGCTACCCAATCTCTTCTTGAAAACCTCCAGTAATGAAGCACCCATCAACTTCTGAAGGCAAGCCACATCCCATTGATCAATTACACTCACTATTTTTTCACTAATTTCTCTTTAATTCTAAGTTGGCTCTCTCCTTGATAAGTTTCCATCCATTGCTTCTTTTCCTGCCCTCAGATTCTATGCTTTCCCCTCTTCACTGTGACAGCCTCTCAAATATAAGAAGACTGCTATCATTTTATTATTATTATTATTATTTAATTAAATGTATATACCGCCCCATTCCGAAGACTCGGGGCGGTTCACAACACTATTTCAAAAACTTTAAAAAACTTTAAAAAACTT
>JANHFL010004405.1:54873-66623 GCA_032468155.1 Oxyrhabdium leporinum
CAAGTTCAAAAATACTGTGTCATCTTTCTCTTTTCTCTTTAATGTTAATCTGTCCATTTTTGCACAGTCTAATATTTTTTTAAATTAGATCTTCTTCTGTTGGTGTTTCCTCGTTCTTCCAACATTGTGCAAATACAATTCTTGCTGCTCTCAAAACATGTAATGTCAAATACACATTCCCTTTATCATATTTTTCTGGTATTATGCCTAACAAAAATAGTTCTGGCTTATAATCTAGATGCTGCCTTAACATTTTTTCTAACCACCTATGTACTTTCGTCCAAATTTTTTTTTTGCTTTTGGGCACGTCCACCACATGATAATATGTACCCAGTACTGGCAGTTTAAACTTTGATACAGGTGTGGAAGAAAAAGAGAAAGCTTCCCCTGTTTCTAAATATTCTCTCCACACACGTTATTCCACTAAAACAATTCATTATCTATATTTATACTACTTTCCCAAATGTAGAAAGTCAACACATGTAGAGCCTTCTTATCCTGCCATCTTTTGTTTCTGTCTCTCATGGAGCCATTTGTTATTCTTCCACAAAACATTTTTTTTAAAAAAACTGCAATCTATTTTTTTTTTATATTTTAAGAAACAGCCATCCTTGAAGAGATGATGCCAGCGTTTTCATTCTAAACACAAGGAAATGTTAAATGCTTGTGAGAAGGTGGAGAAGCCACGAAGGAATTTGAGAGCCCATGCCATTCATCCAGAAAACTGTAAGGGAATTTACAATCACAGGGATTCTGAAAGGAAATTTATAATCCGCATGAATGGAGAAGGAAAACCATTCTAGCAACTCATTTATCATGCAGGCGATAAGAAACATCTGTTAGGAGGCAAAGAAGGGAAGCAAATCTCCTTATGAATGGTCATAAAGTATTAATACCCCTCAGCACAATAGAGGAAGAAAGAGGAAAACCCAAATCCATGCAAAGCTTATGGCAGATTCTTTTTTTTAAAATAATATTGGGCTTTGTGAAAATAAAAGTCTTATTTTAGAACAAATACTCCTGAGGACATGTGGTGGAGGCGAAACAAGATAGAGGAAGAGCCACACTGCTCCCATTTAAAAAAAAATCCACTATTTGATTGCCAGAGATACCTGGAGCTATTACTAAATTTGATAGTTGTCTTTTTTGTTGGGACAATTAGATGTTATTAAACCCTCTAGCATGAAGGACTCCACTTTCTAATATAACAGTTACATTTAGCACATAGGAGCCAATCCAGTTTGCCTTTCTTCTCCAAGTCTGAACCTATTTTGTTTTCTTTCAGATGGTATTCTTAAAAACTTCCAGGACTCTATTTTTGTGTGAGGGAAAGATAAAGTGGTGTTTATATAAGTATACCACCTTTATTGCAATCCATGTTTCAAACATAAGAATGGGAATTCAGCAACGAGAAGAGGAACAATTAATCTTAACCTTAGACCAGGAGTGTCAAACTCAATTTCATTGAGGGCTGCATCAGGGTTGTGTTTGACCTTGGGGGGTGGGGATGGGTGTGGTCAGGGTGGACATGGCCAGCTTGACATCACTCATGTCAGGGGGGTGCCTGTGCTGGCCCAAGAGCTCTGCCAGTGAAAACGGCCTCCTGAGCTCCATTTTCAGCCACGATGGCCTCCTGCAGCCCTCTGACAGAGAAAACAGAGCTTGGGGAGGCTGCGTACAGCCCTACTGTGCCCTATTATCGGTAGTGATGGCCACCTGCAGCCCTCTGCCAGCACCCCCTCCCCAAGCTTCATTTTTGCTGGCAGATACACCAGTCCTTTACTGCTTCCAGGGTGGCCACATGGGCCAGATCCAACCCCAGGCCTTGATTTTGACACCCCTGACTTAGACTTAGAATAACTTCATTGTCGCTTTGAATGTACACTAATCGGCATACATTAAAATGAAATTTCGTTGCATACAGCTCTCTGTTTTATCTCTGTTAAATATCATCCAGAACACAAAATAATTTAAAAAAATTAAATAAAAATCAAGGTTTCTTAGCATTAGTCCTTCTTAGTTGCAGGGTCCATTTATTTTGCACTGCACTTGCTCTTTCTTACAGCAAAAGTTCACAATATATGAAGAAACAAGAGGTTTTAATCAGAGGTGGGCTGCTCTTGCTTTGGCAAGATGTTCGCTGGTCGCACATGAGCACCTCCTTTGGGGCTCACGCGACGCTACAGGGAGGCAGCTGATGATTAAAACAGCTCCGGTGAGTACAGCAGGGGAAGCGTGGAGCTCACCTGGGCAGTGTGGGTGGCGGAAAGGTGAGTTCTTTAGCAATAGCTTAGGGCAAGGGTGGGTGGACCCAACCAGAGCTCAGAGCAAGAGGTTCACCCCTGGTTTTAATTCTCAACAAGCTTGTGATACTTGATGCAGATTTGGCTTGAGAGGGACTTCTTGACCTTAGATCATCCAGCTGCCTAGGACTAGAAACTGGTTCTCCCTATATTTTTCCTTCACTGTGCCATGCTGACTCTCTTTCAAAAACAGAAAGATCATTGTAACATATAAATAACAAACATCCAACTGGCTTGCTTTTTTCTGACTTCAGAGTTGTTTTGCGAAAAATTCCAGGTAAAATTAGCAAACAATCTTTTAAACAAAAATTCACAGGCTCGTCCAACAATAATTATTGTTTCTCTGGGTTAGTAGTCTTACTTTGATCCCAGTTCACCCACTAAAAACTATGTTTTGAAAAGTCCGTGGTGTACAATATTGTGAGGGAAATAGCCATCAGCCATTTCCCCCATTATGCCTCACTTTGCATAATGGACATCTGAACCTAACATCTGCTATGGAAAACTGTATTAATCTAGTGGCTCCTTTAAGGTGTCCTCAAAGAGAGATTTGTTTAAAAGGGGAAGATTACTGCCTTGCAAAGCTGAACACTTGGTCCTAGTGCTTCACTCTGGTGATGCTTCAGGAGGCATGGAATCCGCCAGAACAATAGGCCGGGAAGGTGGCAGCTTAAAGAAAACCTCAGTCTGCTGTTATTTCTCATCCGCCATCTAAGAAAATCAGCCTTGCAAGGGAAAAGAATGGGCAACAAAGGACATCCAGAAATGGAATATTAATGAAAATAAATCAAAACTTTGGCAGGATAATCAAGTCTGTATCCTACAACCAAACCTATTCAGTGCACATGGCTACTAATAAACTGAACATCAGATATGTTCAATGTTACCTCAAAGGCATCAGTGATGCTGCCAGTCTGTTTCTTGTAATGTGATGTTTTCCAATATTTTTTCAGTATGCAATGTTCACATGTTCTTTTACTTTAAGGACATGTTTTTCAAACGATGTCTTCAGTATGAATATTAGCATTCTTCCCTGTTCCACACATATTTGAGAAATTATACCCTGCAGGAATTAAGAGAAGGGAAAGGAAGTGCTCTGCTATGGAACTGTAACATAATGCATTCTGAACCTCACTACAAGGCAACTGAGTAATCTTCTGAAATATTAATTTTAGCTAGTGAACAGCCCTATACTTCATTTGGAACCAGAAGTATCATGATGGAATATTCATAACATATTAGTCATTACATACATTAATATTATATTTGAGTTGGGCTATTTGATAAGCAAACAAACAACTCTATAAGAAGAAAATATGGTCTACAGAAGAATTCAGGTATCAGCAAGAGACAATTGTGAAATTTATTCCAAATTAAAGTCCTCAGAAAATCAGTAAAAACGTACATCACTTGATAAATTGTGTCAAACTATTATCTTAACATAGAAATGGAATCCAAGCTTATGGGCTTTTAAAACCCCTTTTTGTAAAGGCTTGGGGGTTCCTAACACTAAGGGTGTTATATCTTTTAAAGATAGGAACACACAAGAACTGTGGAATATGGATTCTTTTAAAAATAAAAAAGAAATCAAATTCTCCAAAATTATCCTCAGCTCAACAACAAAGAAATAATCCTGACCACTGTCCAGTGTTTTTATGAATTAAGAAGGTTTATCAATCTGATAAGTGAATAAATGTGATTGACACGACACCATTCACTTTGCATGATCACCCTACATGCTGCCGCTTGACCCTCAAAATATGTCAGGTCGGCATATTTGGACTTCAATGATCATATTTCACATACATTATGTAAAAATACCTAATCCTCTAGAGAAGAATTTAATATTGGGAAAGATGGAAGGAAAGAGAAAAAGATAACAACCATCAGCAAGATGGGTGGACTCAGTTAAGTGATGACGTTCATCACTGGAAGATTTAAAGGACCACGTCAGGGACAGATGATGATGGATAAAACATATCCAGTCAACACTGATTTGATGGCACATACAATCTATCCATCCATCTATCCATGACAAAAGGCTTTATTAATTAAAACAAAAAGAAAAGAAAAGAAGCAATAACTTCTCAACTCACCTGCCACACTCATTCACATTTGTTTTATTTATTAAATTTTTTATTTATTTATTTTGTTATTTTGGGTTGGAGAGAGATGGGACGTATCTTCAAAAAAAAGCTGATCTGAAACAAAGTGATTTTTATGACTGTGGATAAAAATCCGTCAATGCAAATTCATCATTTTTGTAACAGGAAAAAATTATCCATGTACATTATATATCAAATTTATGATATATGATGTACATGGATAATTGTACATTATCCATGTACATCATGGATGTACATGTGCAAAACAAAACCTCAGATTATCACTTTTAAGTTAAAATGTGTGTACAGTAGTACCTCAGGATATTACTATTCAAAGGTGAATGCAATTTTCAGATTTTTAATACATGTTTAACGGTATGGAAATGGTTGTGCAATTCTATGCAAAATTATACTATTTCACATGTTATATGAAAATACAATAGAATCTTTATTCTATCAAGTACACAAGGTAAAAGTTCAATAAAAATAAGTTACTTAAAAATCAGCATAACAACAAAAATACATAATCAAATACAGGAGCAAGATTATAAAATTCTAAATTAGGGGATGGACTAAAACAACTTATGACTGATACGATTAAACAGAGAGAGAGAGAAAACTTTTATTTGTCCATCTTTTGCTTCTGCCATTATCTGATGTTTGAATCAAGGTTAGTTGTCAGTCTGAGCACACAATAAACAAGAAGATACAGTAGAGAAACTCTGCTTAAGGACTAATAAAAGAGGATGTTTCTGGGTTGAGTGCCAACATTGATTAGAATAAGATGTATTTGAATAATCATTTAATAATCTGAGGTGGTACCTGAAATATCAGTGTTGTTAGATTCCGTTGTGGGGGGGGAAATCCAGTTCTATGTATCACATGCCAATGAAATGAATAATTATGTGTTTGTGTGCAGGCGTGTACGCATAGCAACTTCATAACAACAACAACAATAAACCTCTAACAAGCAACCAGAAATGTGTAATTAATAAGTGGACAAACTGATGAGCTGAAGGACCAAATGATTGATGGTTTTCTCAGTGCCTCAGAGCAAACAAAGTGTTTGCATTTGCAAAGTAAATGAGAAAAATCCTCTTGAGGTTTTGTATGGTGAAAGAAACTACAAATTGGCCAAAAGTTCTGTAATGTAAGTGGGGAGTGAACAGCAGTGCTAATTCTAAAAATGAGAAATAAATCCTTTTTTTAATTCTTCTTAAAAACAAAGAACTATACCCATTATATTCCACTGCATTTACAACAAGCTCAGGAATAAATAAACTTCGGGATATTTGAGAACGTATTGTAGGTAGCCTCACAATATGGTTGTCACAATGGACACAACCAGTCACAAGACACCTATTTCCAGAAAGCAAGATTGACTACAACCTCACAACATTTCTATTTTTAAAAAACTAATATGGAGTGAATGTGAAGGGCAGAGAAATTAAAAATATGTCTTAAAAATGAAAGTCAAATCGGTCAGGCACCATGTTCTAATAAAATGTTTGACACATTTCTGATTCTAAAACATCTTAAGTAAACCAAACATCTTAAGTAAAACTTCTTAAGCAGTCCAAGAAGAAAAAACAAGAGTTATCTACAACACAAGTGTCAAACCCGCAGCGTCACGTTGCCATCACGTGACATTTCATGACTTTTTTCCCTTCATGGAGCTGGGGTGGGGGTGGCCACACGTGACGCATCTGGCCAGTGGTCGCCAGTTTGACACCCCTGATACAACATACGATGTAAAGACTGTAACAGCTACTACATAGAACAGACAGGCAGAATAGTTGAACAGAAATTAACACCAGGATTAATACTGGTCAATCAAACAATAAACAGCAGCCCAATCAAAGAACTGCCAATACAAAAACATCACCCCCACCAACACTGACAGGGCAAGCTATTATATATTAACAGAGAGCAAACCCTCTTTCCTTCCAGCACTGAAGACGATACCTTGCCTGGTAATAAAATGTCTGCGCAAAAACAAGTTCAGAGAGCACCAAAAATTCCACAGTTCAACCTTGTGCTACATATATTCACTTCTATTGGTATATAAACCTCTTTCCCATGGAAACGGAACAGAACCATAAAAATTTGCATCTGACTGGATCCAATAAGAGAAAGAAAAGTTGTACAGTACAATGTCAGGAAGTGAAAAATGATCCAGTAATCCAGTTTACAAACTGAATATTTCATTGTGCAATGCAATTGCTTGGAGCTTTTATCAACACTATGTTGCCTTTCTGGGATCTTACATTTATCAACCTCTGGATAGCATAACTAAACAAGAAATGAAAATTTACTTCTTGCAGCTTCTTCTGAGCTGGGCTGCATCCGTGAAAGAAAAGCTTGGAGAACTCAAAAAATATGGAATGACTAAGTGAAATGTTCAAAGGACTTGACAAATTATCAAAGTCATATCACTTACAGATAATGGAGCTATACGTTTAACATATTCAACATTTATTTAAATGCTTACAGTACAACTCACAGTTGCTCTCTGCTGATTTACCCTCTAGTAAATATAGATGAGATTTCAATCTTAATCAGAGAATGCAAATCAAAGATGAAAATTGGAAAGAAATTAGAAAAGCATTCATTATGAGAGTCAGCTTAAATTAGGCCTACCCATTTTTGAGCTGCCAAAATACCAAGAGATCACTAGAGATTCAAAACTTCCAACTCTTCACAGGAGTCTAGATTTTTATAACCCAGAGATAGTATGCTTGTTTAAACAAACAAATAAAATTGGCATTATTTTTTACTGGGCAATTATATATACAAATTAACCTGCAAGACATTTGGCATCAGAGCAGAGTAGAAGAGGAAGCTGATGTTTGAATCTAGATTCAGCCATGGCTTAAACTGTGGGTATCATATTATTAACTGGTCTTATTGGCTATTTACCTGCAGTTTCCATTACTTTACTAGGACTATTAAATCAGTCTTTAACATACTGCCAAATCTACTTATTTGCCCAACTCAGCCTGATCATAAATTAAATTGCTATTCTCTTTAGTAATCCAGTAGGCTATCACATTTTTTTTCTTGAACACAAAGTGACACTCATTCTTAGTCTGGTGCCTAAACAATTGTTGATATTTTCAATGTTTCTTCTTATACCCCTCTTTTTAAAACATCCAAGTGACTTTTTTTATTGTTTACAACCTAAATTCTACCATGTTGTTTTAGTCACTAAACATGTTTATTGCATTGTGTGGTATAAATAAAAAGCATTTGGGGCAGATTTACCAGGATGCAAAGCTACAATTTCAGAAACATAATGAATGACTGTAATAATGTGTTACCAATTGTTTGGATGCTTATTGTTTGAATTCATAAATTAGGATGGGGGGAAAACAGCTACAGTGCCAGCATCTGCTGAAATATATTAAATTCTAAAGCTTAGAAGTGTGACTTTCCATCTACAGATTGCAAACAATAGAAAACTTAGAATTCATTAGGACGAGGATTGGGTGCTAAGTGACTTGTATTAAGTCTTTCTTTCATACTGAGGGAAAGAAAATGGAGAAAAAAACCCAACTTGTGCTGTAAGAAGAAGCAGCATTTATGACTTCTGTTCATGAGTAGTATTGCTAGTGTTTTGGAAAACCGAGATTAAGTCAATGCATTTGTGTTTTCTTTGCAAGAGGGTTGCAATTATTCAGTCTCACCCATCATGCTCAATTACTTAGTCCAGCACTACATCACATGAAGCAGGACTACCTCAAAAATTCCCTAGGTTACATTCCAATGTGCTTGCTTCTTGATAGTGTAGATTTAAGAGCAGAATATGACCGATTAAAAAGGTCATGTTAAAATGGGGAAGGAAATAACTGGATTGCCTTAAATAAAACCCAGTGTCAGACCTGCTCTAACTTGGGATTCTAAGTGAAAATGATCCTTAACTCCATTTGTTGTGAAAAGTATAGTTTACTAGAAGTCAAATGAATGGCAGACAGTGTAAAGACAGAACTGAGAGTTCACACTAGTTTTTTGCCAGTTAACTTTCCTCTTTTGACCCCTTTCCATTGTTTATCTTTCATTGTCCAATCAAGTTTAAACAAGATGTTTTGGAAACAGACATTCTATGTGTTGCCATTCTTCTCCCAGGGAAACGGCCTTGAAGACAACCTAAATTCTCATAGCGAAATCATCTCACAGTTCACTTTCACAGTTCACTTTCACTTTCCCCCAGGCCCTTGCTCTCCCTTCCAGCTTCCCACCATGGTTCATGGCAGACTGACAGTGAGGTGGCAGTTCTGGCATCCAGTGTCTCTTGCAAACAGCTATGCACTAAAATGGGTGCCATGGATATTGGTGCCATCAAGTCAGTGTTGACTCCTGTCAAGCACCCGGATGAGCCCATAGTGTTTCCTTGTCGAGATTTCAGAAGCAGTTTGCCATTGCCGCCTTCTTCCTAGGGCAGAAAGTGAATGATCCAAGGTCATCCAGCTGGCTTTGTGCTTAAGGTAGGATTAGAACTCGTGGTTTCCTAGCTTCTAGACTTATGCCTTAACCACTACACCAACTGTTTTTCCTTCACTACAAACCCTAATAGTCTTGCTTGGACACCAATATGACATCCTGCAAAAGAAACCTGGCATATCAGTAAACTGTGCTGTTTTTTTGGCTGATGTCTATGCTGAATACTTAGGCATCAAAGATATGATGCTAGAAATCTGTGTCTGTTCCCTTCAGCTTTATAGCATGTAAGTAACAGGCAAATAAAATTATAATCACCCATATATTGGACAACTTCAAAAATAGAATTACACAGATGTCCCTCTATTTAAAAAAAATACAGTGAAAAATGCATAACTGACAGCTTAAATTTTTGCAGCAGTAACTCCAACTGTTTGCAACTTACCACCTAGGGAGAGTGCTTAGCAGTGTAGCCACACTGAGATGTTCTGGAATTTTAAAACAGCAAGAGTGGACCAAGGCATTTATCGTGATGTCCCCAGATATAAATGCATTTTATCCTTAAGTTAACCACAGAAATCTAGCTTGCTTTTGCCTCTATTCACTGTGCTTTTTTTCCCCCACATACACCTTAACATTTTGGATTGAAGCAATGTCATGTGGAGAAGGCAGCTCCTTAGATTCTAGCTGATACCACGGAAACATTGAAAGTGTTGCGAGCTAGGCTGCTAAGAAAGCATGGGCTCAGTGGGACATAAGAATACAATAATCTGGGTCAACTGGAGGAATAGATCGGTAGCAGCCGAAAGCGCTGCTCAACACGAAGACAAGGGCTGCAGAAAGCTGAAAGAATTTTGCGCATCTATGATGCATTTGGCCGTTGAAAAGAAACCCCAGTACAAAGGGGTTGCAGTCTTTTGAAAAGAGCTTATAACAGAAAATTCTTTGATTTCAGTTGCTTGGCTGATAAACCAAAGTTTAATTGAATTGCCGCAAGGTAGACAGGTGATACAAATACATATGTGTTACGTGGGAAACTGTGCTGTCTGAGACTTCTTATAGCTGAACCTCATCACAGAGGGAGGTTTTTAAAAAATGCAGGATTGGTGTATACAGAAAGCTAAATAAATATCTCCTGTCTTTCCCCACCAAGAACAAAACAAGAGCCAGACAGGCTCATCTAACTGAGCCACTTCTGCTTAGAGACTACCATATATAATGAGACTGTATAGCAGTGCCACAGAGCTGAATTACACTCCATAATACAATGCTTTCCAGTCTGGATACTTCCTTGTTTTTCAGAATGGAACCATAATAACTAAGGTCAAGATCCATAGCAGAATTAAGGTCTTCTTAAATGATCTAGAAATAGATAAACGATAGGGCTGGGCTAGGCAAGTCATTCAGAAGAGGTGTTTCATAAAACGTGTTACATAAGAAAGCACCTCTCTTTAAAGCAGCTGTCCCTTCGTAAGCTTATGCAGTGGCTTCAAAACCTGCCTGCAGGTGTCCACACATTTACAGCTAATGCAATTTGAAAATGTTCGTGCAGCCTTTTTGTACCTGGATCCTCAGTGCTGCTGTTTGTGCTGAAGGAAGTGTACAGGTTTTGTAATGTTTTCCACACAGGAACTAACTTCTCCAGGAGAAAGAAATAAGTCCTCAAGTCCCATCCTTTCCTTTCCCCCCTGCTTTGGTTTTAAGGAAAAACACAGGAAAAACTCTACAGTTGAGCTGCTACTTCACAAGTAGCTGGATAATAGAGGTGAATAGCTGGATGATATTTTATTTGGTGGTGCTGGTTTTACTAGATATTCGGGTTCAACCTCTTCTGACATTTATAAAGACTGATCCATTTCAGTGGGGTTGCTAGAAGCAGAAATATATGGTTTAAAATGATATAGAAGCATTCATTTGAATCTGATTGTAAATAGATGGGGATATCGATTTGATTTGATGATATGCTGTCAGGTAATTGTTGGCTCTTAGCAGCCACGTAGATAGATTTTCTCCATGATAGTCTGTCCTCAACCTGGTCTTTCAAGTCTTCCAATGGTGCACTCATTGCCACTGTAACTGAGTCCATCCATTTTGAGGGTATCTACACAAAGGATATTGATATAAAATACATATAAAAATATGATATGTAGGACTTACAACAGAAAGTGTCCATGTTCAGCCAGATCCAACAACTTGGTTTTACTTATTTAATTATTTTCTAAAAATTACACATAGGGCCATCTAACTCAAACAATAAGACTTTGGGTGGAGTATTAAAAATGACCCAAATAAAACAATAGTCAGCAATAACAGTAATAATTAGTAATGTGTAATATGACTTTCATTCCTGCCCTCTTCCAATAAGAACTTACTCATCTTGACCATTGTGCTTGGGGGAATGGCTTTGGTTTCCCCCTACGAAGAGAAGGAAAATATTAGAAGTATACAGGAAAAGAAACTGAATCATGTCAACTGAAAAGAGAGACTTGTAAGATGAGATTTTACAGTTTTTATCATTAAATGAATTTTTTCATGATCTAAACAGGGTATCTATAGGATACTTCCTGGGAAGGAAGATCAGATACCTGATGGAACAATGAACAGATAGGAAAGGAGAATAATCTCAATGCTAAATCCATTTTGT
Source organism: Oxyrhabdium leporinum (assembly GCA_032468155.1). Lineage (NCBI taxonomy): Eukaryota > Metazoa > Chordata > Lepidosauria > Squamata > Cyclocoridae > Oxyrhabdium > Oxyrhabdium leporinum. Next base: position 66,363 of record JANHFL010004405.1, read on the forward strand.
GACATTCTTTAATGGAATTAAGCCTTACAGCAGAGAAGATTACAAACTGTAACAAATGAGTTCTGGGAAATGGCTAAAAGTCTGAAAAGAACTGCTTGGATAGGACAGACCTAAGAATCAACCTTGACATATAATTTCCCACAAACTGAGAATTCTGTGTTGAGGCTGCTTTTTAAAAAAGATCATTGGATAGTCTGGAAGATTCTTTCTCCCCCTCTCTTCCTCTTCCCTTCCCCTCTGTGTCTTACTATTTGCTTTTGT